>SNQJ01S0108324.1:29473-46699 GCA_010110895.2 Picea sitchensis
CAACAAAGATCAAAATGGCATGACAAAAATATCAAGAACAAGCAGTTCCAAAAAGGTAATTGGGCCCTACTGTATGATTCTCGGTTCAAAGAATTTCAAGGGAAACTGCGTACAAGATGGCTTGGACCTTACGAAGTAGACACGGTTTTCCCCAATGGAACAATAAGGCTCCTCACAATCGATGACTCCAAAACTTCGTTACTTGTAAATGGTCATCAGCTCCGTTTGTACCAGCGATCTATTTCTAAAGAAGATTTTAAGGCCACATGCATGGCAGACGCCCATTTTCTCTTCGTTGAGGGGGTTTCTACCCCTAATTGCAATTAATTCTTTTAAGTTAATTTCTTTAGTATTAGATTAGATTAGATTTTATTTACTAATAATCCCTGTCAAGAAATACCATGTTACAGTCGAGTTTTGTAGATTCCCGATCGAAGCACAGGACACTAAGAGAGGACGATCCTACTTCAAAGAGACAAGATTTCACGATGCTGAAACACCACTGTTCAACACTGTTGACTTTCTTTCGATGCTGAAACACCACTGTTCAGCACTGTTGACTTTCTTTCGATGCTGAAACACCACCGTTCAACACTGTTGACTTTTCCGTTGCTGAAACACCATTGCCAACAACTTTTCATCATTTTTCCCGATGCTGAAACACCATTGTTCAACACTTTTTATTTTTCTTACTCCCAAAACACTACAGTCCGCCATTTCCTCACCATTCTTCATCGACGAAACAACACCGTCCAACAATTGTTTCGCCCCTTTTATTTTCCGTTGCTGAAACACCATTGCTAGCAACTTTTCATCATTTTTCCCGATGTTGAAACACCATTGTTCAACACTTTTTTTTTTCTTACTCCCAAAACACTACAGTCCGCCATTTCCTCACCATTCTGCATCGACGAAACAACACCGTCCAACAATTTTTTCGCCCCTTTTCTTTTCCGTTGTTGAAACACCATCGCCAACAACTTTTCATCATTTTTCTCGATGCTGAAACACCACTGTTCAACACTTTTTATTTTTCTTACTCCCAAAACACTACAGTCCTCCATTTCCTCACCATTCTTCATCAACGAAACAACACCGTCCAACAATTGTTTCACACCTTTTCTTTTCCGTTTTTGAAACACCATTGTTCAACACTCTTGACTTTCCTCCAATGCTGAAACACCATTATTCAACAGTTTTTCACAGTTTCTCATCACCGAAACAACACTGCCCAGTAATTGTTTCGTTCTTTTCTGTTGCTGAAACACCAGTCTTTCAACATCATCTGTCAGCAAGCTTGTACACCCTCATATTATATAACTCGTCCTTCCAGTCAGCAAGCCCTCGACACAATTCATCTATTAGATCAAAAGTCTCCACCACGACAGGACTACCACGGACAGACATGATATTTTGTTTACAGAATGAATCAAAAGGTAAGGTGAGGTATGTAAATTTGATGTAATTTAGTTAGACTATAGTTAATGAGGAAGATTCTATATCATTATGACCACTCAAGTGCAATCATTACTAGTTGCACTTGATGGGAGGGGAGGACACATCAAATCTCCGATACCATCATTTCACACAAATTCACCGCCGCCACCCCTATTTAACCACCCTTTCGTCCATTTGACTGCCATTTTGCATAACGTCGCTCGGAAAACTCACTCTGCGCAGAAGTTGATACTCAAACTCTTTGACGCTGTATCTTACTGAGCTGGTAGCCATGGGAGGCTCTGTCATACGAAACGAACCCACCACCACAACACTATTAGAACATTACCCAGCAACTTATCAAATCTTTCAGCAGGCAGGTTGGTTGAGTTACTTCCAGAGACTCTAGTGGTATAATGAACAACAGGTCCTGCAATTTTCCCTAAACCTTCAAGAAGACCATTCTGTCATCCAAGGAGTCTGAATTTCAGTAACAGAGGAAGATATCGCACACGTCTCAGGCCTCCCTGTTGACAACACGTGCATGTTCAGCCGTAAACATATCATTCAGAATGCTCAGCAGAACTTCTTCCTACCAGAAGAACGAATTGAATTTAAAGGAAGGGGTGTTCAACTTAGCTCATTTCCATCCCCATGGCCGGAAGTGGCAAGATTCATCAAGCATTACCTAACTTGTGAGGTCCGGTACCAGGTAGTTTATCAGTACGACTTTCTTCTGTTATCTCATTTAAGGCATAATCGACGGGTCAATATTCCTTATTATTTGTTGGGATGTTTGAAAAATATGGCGCATTATTGCAGAAAGGCCAAAGATCCCACCCTCTCTCTCACCCATTACTGTCTTGTCCAATTTCTCATCCAAAGGGGTTTTTCTCAACAAAATCCTCCTCTAAATAATCCACCCATAAACCCCCAAGCAGCTGCCGAAATTCCTGAAAACATCCAGGAGCAGCAACTGCAAAATCCCCCAGACCCACCAGAAATACCCAATAGCCCGCCCACAGAACAAACCAGTTCAATCCATTCCCCTACCATACCAAGCCCACCTCATACCTTAGCAGAATCATCCACTCCTACCCTTCATATTCTGAGTAATGACTATGAGCCAGATAATTCCGCCTGCCCCATCATTGAGGAAAAATCCCCACGTAAATGAAAATGAATAAATCCCTTCTTTCCGCCCTTCCTACGAAAAAAGAGAACAAGGGACGCCACAAGGCCACCCATTATGGCCACTACCCTACACCCCCAACCCATTCAACTGATAACCCGCACACCTCCAACCTCCCAAGTCCTGGGATCTTTTCCTATTCCACCCACGGGCACTAAAACACAAGAACCAGATGCCCAGGGTGTTGCGACGTCACCCGTCTCAAATAAAGTAGCTGACACACAAGAACCAACTACCCATTCTGTAGCTGAAACACAAGAACCAGCTACCCATCCAATGGCTGAAACACAAGAGCCAGCTGCTGATATTGAAACTGAGATACAGGAATCAGAGGTCCAGGGTGCTGCAACAGTACTCTCCTCAAATAAAGTAGTTGAAACACAAGAACCAACTATCTATTCAGTGGCTGAAACACAAGAACCAGCCATCGCTGAAACACAAGAAACAACTATGGCTGAAACACAAGAACCAGCTACTGACATTGAAATGGAGATACAAGAATTAGAGGTCCAGGGCGCTGCAATGTTACTTTCCTTACATCAAGAAACTGAAACACAAGTTTCAGCTACCATTCTTGCAACTGCTCCACAACAACCAGAACCAACAATGGCCTCTGTATTGCAGGAAAACGAGTTTTTAAAGTATGAACTGGAAGCATATAAGGAAGAATTAGCCAGGGCAAAGGAAGCATATGAAAAGAAACTAAATTTGTACACCTTGGCTCATACAACAACCTTGTCAGAAGAGACTACAAAGAGCACGTGTAAAGAATATATGTGTTGCCAATGCGGGGATATTTACTATCAAGCGGGCTATAAGGTAACTCAAGTCCCAGTAACAGGAGAAACCCCTATTCCTTCACCTTTTGTAGTCAAGGAAGAACTTGTTGCAACACAAGAACCAGCAGGTCCTCCCAAGATCAAGACTGAGCCCTGCATTACAACAAAAGAAGCCCCTACCTTTGTCAACAAAGCTGTACAGACAATGCCTATGGAGGAATTCACACCCCCCCAGCCAGATCAATATCCCCACTTTTATAGAACAATCTACTTAGACCTTGCCTCATCCCACTACTTGTAACGCTGAAACACAGACTCAGCTATGGGATGAGTAGGCAGCAATACAAAAATGGAAGAAAGAATATGCTGAAAGACAGGCCAAAAGCCTGCAAGTACACAGACAAAACTGAATAAATCACACTTTCTCAAATTGGGAAGCTCTAGAGAAGACACGAGAGGAAGCTCGTGCCCTCAAGAAACAGAAAAATGAGTTAAAAGGTAGAATGGCCCGAGTATTTGATTTGACACAAAAGCTACTGGCCACAAGAAAGCCATCTTGTAACTACTCCTTGTTCCTTATGGAGCGACTCACATGGTTTCAGATCAAATCAATTATAGAAGGCAAATCCTATGCACTAATACACCCAACAGACTTTGTCAAAACTTTCACAGAAGCATCTACTAGAGATCAACACCTCCTCTGTGAGGCATATTTCCACAACGAAGCCATCCCTGAGAATAGGCAGTTGAACCTCAATCCTCTTGTTGGGGACATTCAGATTCGAGCGTTCACCTCCTTTCTCCACAATCAAATCATTTGGAAAGATGACTTTTTGGCTGCCAAGCACAATGAAGATAATCGCCTCCTCTGGATAAGACCAGAACCTCAGAAGGCAACCACCTTTGTCACAGAATATTATGAGTTCTTAAAGAAACCAGGGGTGACTGAACATGTTCAACAACTACAATCAGCAGTACTCCAGGACTGTCAGCACATCATCAGATCCATAGAGATTCCTGCCCTCCAGGAAAATAACCTGTTTTGGCAGCAATCCACTGAAAAGAGACAACAACACAATCCTTTTAATCCTACCAACCTTGAGGTAGCAATTTCCAGGGTGCCTAACTACATCTAGTGTATTCAGCACTGTGCTGAAAACTGGATAGGGTACCGGTTTTATTTTCCTATCCTCTGGTTGCCAATAGAAAGGTATCAAATCAATTATAAGATGCCTAAGAAGATAGAAACAATAGCATGGCAAAGATTATAGCAGGTCCAAGGGTTCAAAAATCCAACGGACAATACCTCCGAGAGCTACTCCTTGAGTAATTTACACGATTAGAGTCGGTATCTAGACTCTGATTCAGAGTGACGTTGCTTGAGGACATGCAACACCTTGAGTTGGGGGGGATGTTAGGACCACACAATGTACCTTTTTGCCTATACTTTTTGCCACTATTATACTCTTGATCACCCACATTTAAACTCATACTATCACTTTATCTGATCCTTCCAAAGGTATACAAACACCCCTTCTCATTACTATACGTTTAATCTGTTTTGCATAATATTTTACATCATTCTCATACTTAACCATTGATTAGAAATGTATAAGTGATGAAACAGTTCAAACTGCAGATTAGCATTTGAGTTGCAGATATTGAAACACAGAGTTGTTACACAGTCCACAGTCGCTGATGCCAAAACACAGAGTTGTTACACAGTCCACAGTCACTGATGCTGAAACATAGAGTTGTTACACAATCCACAGTCGCTGATGCTGAAACAGAGAGTTGTTACACAGTCCAGAGTCGTAGATGATGAAACACAGAGCTATTACACAGTCCAGAGTCACAGATGCTGAAACACAAAGGAAACTGTTACACAACACAGGACCGATGACGCTGAAACACAAAGGAAGCCGTTACACAGTCAGCGGTCAACAACAACCTTACAACAAAGCACAAATCCCGTGGCTGAAACAGCCTGCGATTTGCGATGCTGAAACAACATCAGCAGCAATGAGAAGAAACTGTTACTCCAGTCGTAACAACAACATCTAATTCAGTACTTGCAATAGCATTATGTTGTGTGAGACTAGGACATCCTATTTTGGTTTAGAAAGTCGATTTGACTAAGAATAGGACTCAGATACACATTGTAATTTTTTATCAATTGTATCGAAGGGATTCCCTCTTTAAATAAGAGGAAATCACCATTTGAAGGGACCAAGTTTTATGTATTGAGAAATCTTCAGAGAGTGGGACGTACTTCAATTTCAGATTGTAATATGATATATTGATAGATGAATAGAAAATTGTTTTGAGCATCCTTCTCTAGCTTTTTCGTCTCAGGGGAATCTTGTGAGAAGGGAGGGCCCACCTTCTTCACAAGATTCACCCGTTAGTTTTAGAGTGTGTTAGTATAATTTATGTTTATGCTTTGATTAACTTTTGTCTACTGAAACACTACTTTTAATGGATTTTGCTTTGCTGAAACACTACTGAACTCTGTCTTGTTAAAGAACTCTAGTTTATTTTCATGAAATTTCCAATCCTTTTTAGTAGCAATCTTGTGTGATGATTTTCTGCAAGTGTGTTAGCCAGAGACTGGGTTAAGGGTTCCTGCTCAGAAAGGAAGGGATCAAAAGATCTTGTTCTCTGTAGATTTCAATAACTTCTGCAAGTGTGCTAGCCAGAGACTGGGTTAAGGGTTCCTGCTTAGAAGGGAAGGGATCAGAAGATCTTGTTCTCTTTAGATTTCAACTACTTCTACAAGTGTGTTAGCAAAAGACTGGGTTAAGGGTTCCTGCTCAGAAAGGAAGGGATCAGACAATCCTGTTCTCTGTAGATTTCAATTACTTCTGCAAGTGTGTTAGCCAAAGACTGGGTTNAAGGGTTCCTGCTCAGAAAGGAAGGGATCGGACGATCCTGTTCTCTGTAGATTTCAATTACTTCTTCAAGTGTGCTAGCCAGAGACTGGGTTAAGGGTTCCTGCTCAGAAATGAAGGGACCAGAAGATCTTGTTCTCTGTAGATTTCAATTACTTCTGCAAGTGTGTTAGCCAGAGACTGGGTTAAGGGTTCCTACTCAGAAAGGAAGGGATCGGATGATCCTTTTCTCTGTATATTTCAATTACTTATGCAAGTGTGTTAGCCAGAGACTGGGTTAAGGGTTCCTGCTTAGAAATGAAGGGATCGGACGATCCTGTTCTCTGTAGATTTCAATTACTTCTGCAAGTGTGCTAGCCAGAGACTGGGTTTAGGGTTCCTGCTCAGAAAGGAAGGGATCAGAAGATCTTGTTCTCTGTAGATTTCAATTACTTCTACAAGTGTGTTAGCCAGAGACTGGGTTAAGGGTTCCTGCTCAGAAAGGAAGGGATCGGATGATCCTGTTCTCTTTTGATTTCAATTACTTCTGCAAGTGTGTTAGTCAGAAATAGGGCTTAAGGTTCTTGCTTAGAAAGGAAGGAATTAGATGGCTCTGTTCTTTGCTAGATAGAATTATCTTTCTCCACATTGTTGTTTCCATGAAAGTGTGTTAATCAGAAATAAGGTGTTGAAGTTCTGTTTGAGAGTAAGGGTCCTGTTCTCTGGTTACAGAACAATTATTATTTCCTGTTGCAATTGTTATTTTAATTCATCTTTACAGATTTGCAATAGGTAGGTTGCTTTCCTGTGATTCAAGTCAGAACTTCAGTTCATTCAAAGCAAGTGTAATTAATATAGTTTCCTTTACTACAACTCTTAGTTTCTTTTGGAATTGAGCATATATAGTGCGTGGTTATCTTTGAGATAAACAGACTTCCCTGGGTTGATAATTTATGTAGCACTTGATTGTTTGATTTAATTAAGAAATTATAGTGACCAACAGTTGGCAAGTGAAGGGTGTATATATGTATTTACACATAAGGCATGGAAGATCACCAAAGGATCACTCGTGATAGAAAAATGAGAGAAGGTAGGTACATTGTATTTATGTACTGGTACTATTGATTCTTCTATCTCTTTAGCTTCTACAGGAGTGGATTCAACACTTTGGCATCATATTCTTGGAAACTAGAGTGAGAAGGGGATGCACATAATTCACAAAATAAATTTGTTTCTAGATCTTAAACAAATTAATTTGGATTTCTGTGAGCAGTGTGTTTATGGAAAACAAAAGAGAGTCAGATTTCTTAGAGTCGAAAAAGAAAATAAGAGTGAAAGGTTAGAGCTTGTGCATACAGATGTATGGGGACCAACTCAGGTATCATCTCCTGGTGGATCTCATTATTATGTTACTTTTATTGATGATGCAACTAGAAAAACTTGGGTTTATTGCATTCGAAATTTTTTTATGCTTTTGACACTTTTAAGAAATGGAAATCTTTAGTTGAAAATGAGACAGGAAAAAGGTTGAAGTGTCTAAGATTAGAAAATGGAGGTGAATATTTCAACAATGAGTTTGATGATTACTGTTCATACCATGGGATTTGTAGAGAGAAAATAGTTACAGGAACACCAAAAGAAAATGGTGTGTCAAAAAGGATGAACAAGACAATCATGGAGCGTGCAAGGAGTATGAGATTGCATGATGGGTTTCCCTTACATTTATGGGAATATGTTGTAGATATTTTTGTTTACTTAATAAATAGAGGAGCTTAAAGCACTTTGGATGGTGGAATTCCATAGGAGGCATGGACAAGTAAAAAGGTAAACTATTGTTTTTTGAAGACTTTTGGTTGTGAAGCATTTGTCCACATTGATAAACAAAATAGAACAAAGCTTGAGGAAAAATACAAGAAGAGTACCTTTATTGGATATGGTTTTAATGATTTTAGTTATCGCTTGTGGGATTATGAAAATCACAAAATCATTAGAGGTAGAGATGTCATATTCAATGAGAAGGACATGTACAAAGATTAGTTACAGGGAAAGAAATAGGAAAAAAAAAACATAATACACAATGCTTGATGAGATCGTTGAAAAAGAAATTCCAAAGGAACCAGAAAAATAAAATGTACAACAGCAAGAGAAATGGGTAACTCAAACTCCTGCAAGTGTTGTTAGAATATCTACTAGGTTAAGTAGACCCCATGAACGATACTCTCCTTCATTGTATTATTTATTGTTGACTAATTCTGGTGAACTAGAATGTTATGAAGAGGAAACGCAGGTAAACACCAAAACAAATGTGGAAGAAAGGCATGAAAGAGGAAATGGATCCCTTGGTAAATAACCATTCTTGAGATTTGGTTCAGTTTCCTGTAGAAAAAAGAGAATTGCAGAATAAATGGGTTTACAAGTTGAAGGAAGAAGATGGAGGAAAAAAATGGTACAATGATAGACTTGTTGTAAATGGGTTTGCACAAAAGAAAGGTATATATTTTGATAAAATGTTTTCTCATGTTATTAAAATGACTTAAATTAGAACTATTTTAAGTCCTGTGGCAATAGAATATTTTGATATTGAATAGTTAGATGTAAAAACAACTTTTCTCCATCGGGATTTGGAGGAAGATATTTATATGCAATAGACATAGGGGCATGAGGTCAAAGGAAAGGATAATTTGGTATCTAGGTTGAAGAAGAGATGGTATGGCCTAAAGTGATAGACAAGGCGATGGTATTTGAAGTTTGACATGTTTATGACAGAACAAGGTTATGGTAGATGTCATTTTCATCATTGTGTTTATTTTAAAAGGATAGAAAATGGAAGTTATATTATATTGATATTGTATCTAGATGACATGCTTGTTGCACGGTATAATATGTAGGATATAAATGTTCTCAAGAATAAATTAGCTAATTCATTTGTGATGAAGGATTTGGGTGCTGCAAAGAAAATCCTTGCTATGAGAATAACAAGAGACATGAAAAATCACAAATTGACATTGTCTCAAGGTGAGTACACACAAAAGGTGTTGGAGAGGTTTAGAATGCAAAATGAAAAACCAGTTAGTACACCTTTGGCCATCCATTTCAAATTAACTAAGGAAATGTGTCCCAAGACATAGGAGGAGATAGAATACATGTCCACGGTCCCTTATTCATCAATAGTTGGCATCTCGATGTATGTGATGGTTTGCACAAGACCAGATATCACACATGTAGTGAGAGTTCTGAGAAGGTATATGAACAATCCAAGTAAAGAACATTGGGAGGAAGTAAAGTGGATTCTCGGGTATTTGAGAGGTACTTCTACTCATGCATTATGTTTTGTAGGTTCAGATACTGTTCTACATGGATTTTTTTATTTAGATATGGAAGGTGATAAAGATAGAAGGAGGAGCACCGCAGGGTATGATTTTACTGTAGGTGGAACAACAGTAAGTTGGATTTCAAAACTACAAAAGGTTGTTTCACTTTCAACAACAGAAGCAGAGTATGTTTCTACTACAAAGGCTACTAATGAAATGATTTTGTTATAGTTGTTTATGGAGGAATTAGGAAAGAAGAATGAGAATAGTAGGTTGTATAATGACAATGAGAGTGTAATTTATCTAGCATAGAAATCAACCTTCCATTTGAAGACTAAGAATATACATCTCAAGTGTTATTTCATACAATCTGTCTTGGAAGATGGAAATTTGAAGTTGGAAAAGACACATACTAGGAAGAATCCTACAGACATGTTAACAAAGGGAGTAACTAGGGAGAAACTGAGTTCCTACTCTGTTTCATTTGGCCTTCAAGCATGTAGGTGAAGATGAGAAATTTTCTAGGTCCAATGTGGAGGATATTCCAACGGGTGTAGTAGAAGTGGATTTTTTTTTATCAGTCTCCAAGTGGAAGATTGTTGGTTGTGGAGCCTGATTATGTTCCTGATTCAGAGCTTTATTTCAGCCATGCTTAGACACCATTCTCTAATTGGGGCTGTGGGGGGGGGGGGATTTCTCCCCCCACAACTATCACCAGGGGGTCCAAGGTGGGAAATGATAATATTTGTAGGCCCCTAGCTAGGGGTTTCAAGGGAAGCACCCCAAAAGAAAAGTTTTGGGAAAATTTACCTTGTAAAATATTGTAATTTCGTAGTCAATCTAGACTGTTCATTATAAGGTCACAGATTTGACGGTAGAATTTATTTTAGGGTTTTTTTACCTAGAAGAAAACCCTCTTTTATGATGTAATTGTATTGCGGCTGTGTATTATCATGAATGTTGTATTATGATAAAGTATAATGCGAGAGAAATAAGATAAAGTTATAATGGTTGAGATGTAGGTTGTATCCCTTAATTTTGATGGATAATAAAAAGGAAGGACCTCGACATTTTTGTGGTGGATGTAGCCCACACTAGGTGAACCACGTATATATGTGTCTATGTTTTATTTCTACATTTGTCTTATTTTATTGTTCCATGATCCTGTTTTTCTAATAGTGCGCAATGTAGTCTCACCAGAGATGGCTTATGGGTCACTGTAAGACGTAGATGTCTACAGTCTTGGAAGGCGGACTTCTGTGGGGATGAAAGAAATTATTTCTACCTAAAAACACATCATATTTATTATTTTGTTACATCAAAACATCATTATATCCAGATCTATCATTCAGTAATCAATTACATTCATTTAGGGTTTATTCTACAGTAAATTTCTTGGTTATTCTATTGTGCGCTACATTTTCCTACTGACAGATTAATCCATTCATCATAACTAAACAATTCCAAAAAACAAAAGAATCATTCAATACAGAGACACAAAATTTTCTATGGTTCATCCCCCTGGGGCTATGTACACAAAGATTTGGCTATCTTGTCTCTTTTATTATTCTCCATCAAGGTTACAGTGTTTCTCATAATACATTTCCTTCTCCCACCTGGAATTCCTATGGAATAACCCTCATAGGATGCATATTTCCACTCAGAGGCTAACATGATAGCATTAGGCTCCACATCCCATGACTTACAACCTTACCCTCGATTACAATGTTTGATCTAATATATCTCTCAAAAAATGTCTTTCTTTATCTCAAAAACTATCTCTAAGAGCATACTCTCGTATGATATGATCTAACATGATCCAAGATCTTCTCTGCTATATCACAAAAATATATTTATATTACAAAAAGGGGTTGATTACCCATTACAAAATTGATCAAAAACCTAACCCACTAACCCTAGGTCGATTAGATTTGTCCACTTTATAATTCCCTGATCACGACTAGTCCAAAATCCAACAATTTTCCTCATTGATCTACATCTTTCTCCCTTTCTTTGAGTTTCTTTGTTTCCTGGCGCTACTTTTCCATCTTTTCTGGTGATGCGTTTCTAGGTTTTTTTATGCACGCTCCTTCTTTGGTCTGTTACCCAACTTCCCTAATTAATTACCATTCCTTTCCATATTATTCTATTTTCATCCCTATCTTTATCAATATTTCCTTGAATCTTGTTCCAAAATGGCCTATGCCAACAAGTCATTAAGGTTATTTCTCTGTTCTCCTGAAAAAACATTCACATAGTTTCTCCACAGGGAACTTATTCAATAGGAGACCCTCCTATGGCTTATCTAATACTATCTGAAATGATCTTGATCCATATGTTGGCCCTTAGTTATGGAAGCAAGTGAATATCAAGGACAAAAAGGCAAAATGTGAACTGCGTGGAAGACACAGTGACTGATATTGGGTCGAAGTGAGAAAAAGAGCAGAAAAGATGGAGCGAAGTAAGATAAAACAAGTCATTGGATGAGGATATCTAGGAAGATAGATAAGAAATGAATATGGATCTTGGACAACTCAACAAGCGGAAAAATCCGCCAATGGATTCTTTGGAGAACCTCACAGGAAAGAAGGAAAGACAGGCTGGCGAAGCCTTGAAAACATGGGTCAAGTTGACCTAGGATTTTAGACACCTAGGGTTTTGGAATTTAGGGTTTTGAAACCTAGGGTTAAGCCTAAGGTTTTCGTTGAGATATTTTAATGTATAAATAAAGGTCAAGAGGACCTGGGATGTGTTCGATTATGTTATGATGAGTGATTGTTGTTGAGAGAGAAGTATTGTGTTGTGTGAGTTGTCAGTGTTGTAAGATATTTAGCTGGGTGTGAAGATTAACCCTGTAGCTATGTATGCAGGGAGGGGAGATAGAGGAGAAGATAAAGAGAGAGAGATATGCAAGCTAAGAGCACATATAGAATTGTATGATTTCACCTAATATATTATAAAGCACAATTCTATGGATGTAGCCCTAAAGAGAGGGTGAACCATGTATATCTTGTGTTATGTGTGTTTGATACTGTGTTCTTTGTCATTTGATATGATGATATTGTGATATTGTGTTAGATATAAGATATAAATTGCACAGTAGGTTTAAGGAAGATAAAGAATAACTAGGTGGTTGGGTGTTATTACTTTGAATCCACTCTGCATTTCCTCTAGTTGTAGACACCTGTGTCCTGCAACCCCCTATCACTACTTCAGGTGAGATTGCATCTCCTTCACAGGTGTTTATGAAAGGGCCAGTAGTTAGGGCTTGTTGGTATGCTATTGGAGCTGAACTCTGGGTCTACCCCTGTGCCAACAAATGGTTATGTTGTCGGGTCTGAGATCTTCTTGAGGGAATGTCAAGGTGGTTTCCATTGAAGATAAAGATTCAGAAGTGCATAGAATATCAAGAAAATGACTTCATTGAAACCCAAAACAAGAGACCTAATCTTATTATAGAGGATTGGTTGGGAAGGTATATCTTTACTGATATACACGAGATTTTCTTTGGAGGAATTCATCAGGAGCTATACGAGTGGCTAGCCAGATCAGCAGATACCCAGTTTGAGATCAGACTCAGAGCACCTATGGTTTGGACGTTGGCATTGATCAAGAAGGTCAATAGAGTTGATAATGACATGTTAAGAGAAGTAGATCACTGGTTTGATACCACCATTGGAGGGTATATTACCAAGTTTTCCATTGACAGAGTGGAATCGTATAGCCAAGCTGAGAGATATTTCTTTAAGGGACCTAGAGGAAAATTTTTCCACTTTTTGAAGTTGAAGATCAAGATGCTATTGCATGAGAAGAACATCTTGAAGATACAGTAATGGGTTGGATAAAAATATATAATGTTCAAGAACTCAGACAACAACAACGACATAGAGGCCAGACACACGCGCAATGGGAGAGCGTTCAGAGAAGCCCCCCTTGCAATCCTATTTAAGAAGAACTACAGACACAAAGGATTCTACAGTGGAGAAGAGGTAGATCTGACAGACAAAGAGAATTCAGAGTCCGCTAGGACAGAGGAAGAGAAGACTGAAGAACCTTTCGAAGAAGAATTAGGAACTTCAGGAACTACACTGAATGTTGAAGTAAGTACTATTAATCCGCCTAATGTTTCAACAACGTTAAGTAACTAGAGTAACCTGAGTCATCAGAACACTCAAAGCACAGGTACATGCAGTTAAGTACCTATTCAGTCGAGAAACATAGGAAGATCTATCGAAGATGAAATGAGGCTACCTATATTTAGAGGAGATGGATCTGAAGATCCTGATCAACACTAGTTTTTATGTGAAATTGTATGGAGTATTAAAAATGTTACTGACAAAGCAGTTAAGAGAGATCAGTTTAGTACCACCCTAAGAGACTGCGAACTGAGCTGGTACATGAAACTTGTCTAAGGAATTGCACAACCTAAACTGTTGAATGAGATCAATAAAGAGTTGGTTGCAGAATTCAAGAAACCCAAGTCAGAGTCACGATGCATTATAGAACTGAAAGAAATCAAGCAACGCATAGATGAACCTGTGTGGGAATTTGATCAAAGGTTTAAGACCTTAATGGGTCATTTGACTTTTTAGATCATAGACGAGTAGAACAAGGAATGGTTCATTGTTTCCCTCTTGCCATAGATCAGAGTTTCGTTGATGCAACAAAATATCACTTCACAGGCTGAGGCATTGGAGATTTCCATGAAACTAGAATCAACCCCTATGGGATAATCCAGCTCAAGTATGCGTCAAATTTTGTGTCAGTTGACTAGCTTATCTTTGCAGGTCAAAGATATGAAGAAATAAAAGGGAAAATATAAAAGAGAAGACATATGGTGTATCAGATGCAAATCATAGGGTCATGATAAGGAGCACTGTCCCCTATTTCCCAAGTACTTGGATTCTGGAGCTCCGAGCCCTTTGAACCAAGTTACCCTACCTTGGTGTGAGGTATGTAGAAATCAATATCGCCTTGATGAATGTTACTATTGGCAAAAATATGTCCAGACACCCACAAATCGGTATTGCATGTTCTATAAGTCAGTGGGGCATGATGATAGGGATTGCAGGGATTATGACCTCATGCATGAAAGGTCAAGGGATACATATAAAATTCAAGGAAAAGTACAACAAGAAGGAAACACTGCATAGTACAGTTCCCCAAGAAGAGGAAACTTCAACCCTCACGGTGGATTCTGAGGAAGAGGAAGAGGAGGAGGTATGGGTCAAGGTCAAGGTCAGGTCATTTGTTACAACTGCGCAC
Organism: Picea sitchensis; assembly: GCA_010110895.2. NCBI lineage: Eukaryota > Viridiplantae > Streptophyta > Pinopsida > Pinales > Pinaceae > Picea > Picea sitchensis. The sequence goes on from SNQJ01S0108324.1 coordinate 44,328, forward strand.
AACCAGGACAACTAGAGAGGGACTGTCAGAAACCTTGTACCACTTGTAGCTACTACAACTCATTTGAACATGTCATTGAATATTTCCCTGTGTTGTTCGCAAAACTTCAAGAGAAACGAGGAGAAAACCAACAAATACAACTAATCAAAGAAGAACCTCATGGATCAAATCCCAGAGTCATTGTTATCACTAGAGGAGGCACTATTACAGGAGAAGACAAAGTGACTCCAGGTAATAATACAAAAGGATTAGGAGTCAGAAAAGCTTTAGAGAAGACACAAGAGTTTGATCCAAAGAGAGAAAAGAAAACATTTGAAGAGGAAAGAAAAGAGTTTGGAAGAGATCAAGCTTCTTCATCAAAGGATCAACCAGAATTAAGAGAGTGTGGAATGCCTCTGGAATTTGATCAGTCTACTTCGCTCGGAGATGGAAAAGAGGTGAGTAAACTTGTTAGTTTCGTGTATACGTTTATTGAGTTGAGTAAGGATGAAAAAGCCATACAAGAGCTAAAAAATCTGGTACGACAATATGAAATAGGAAGGGTAGATCCTTTTTTGAATAAGGAAGTACATAAACTATCCAAGAAGATAAGGAAAAATAAGGAACTACACCTTAATGCTCAGATTGGATATTATGATATAGATTATGTGGTCCTCAACTTAGGGTTAGAAGTCAATGTCATGATGAAGCAGAACTGGGCATTGATGGGAAAACCTAAGTTGATATATTCCCCTATCAGGCTTATGATGGCTAATCAACAGGAAGTAAGCCCCTTTGGGAGACTGGAGCATGTCCCTGTGGACATCGACGGGGTGAGGACATTTGTAGATTTTGAAGTAATTGATATAGTTGATGATAGTTGTCCTTATCCTATGTCATTAGGAATTGACTGGGCTTTCAACAATTCTACTATTGTTGACTTGAAGAAAATAATAATGAAATTCGAAGTTGATGGCCTTAGGGTCATTGCACCCTTGGATCCTGATGATTTTTGAAGATACACAGAACCCATCAGAAAATAAGACTGCGCATATGAGCTTGAGAATATATATAAATTGACAGCAACACAATAGGATTACATTAATCCTATAACAGATGGGAATTTAAGCTGGCAAAGTGACAATGCAAGATACCAGATATAATAAATACACAAAACAAAAATAAAATGCTAGAAATGGCATAATAATAGTAATATAACCAACGTAATCTCCACAATAACACAAAAATAAAATGAGAACAACCACTGAAATAGCACTTTGATTCAGAAAGCAATGTTCACAGGACTCTTCGAGGGGGAAACCTCCAGTCGAGTAGCACTTTGTTACAATAATATCCAAGCTAGGGTTTTCATAACCTCAACCCTTATTTATACTAAATATGTCTATTAAGAGAAGCATCTAGAGGAAGATCCTTCTAGAAGCGGAAGCTTCTATTAGGTCTTCTTACATCTGCCTTATTCTATTTTATTGAAAGGACTTATTAATATTGAACTTTATTACATCCGAATACATTGATCTACCTATGTGTGGGTTAGGACCTTAACATGTCCGCCCCCTTAAAAACAACCTTGTCCTCAAGGCTTGAGATGTGGAAACTGTTGTAGAATGGTAGTTGGCTCCCAAGTGGCATCTGCTGGAGTCATATCTTTCCACTGTACTAGCACTTCCTTGATGGTTCTCTGACACAAGCGATGCTCACACTGGTCCAAAAATACATCTAGTTGTAGCCAAATGGATCCTTATTCAGCTAACTCTGGAAGGTTGGTTTGAATTCGACACCTGGCTCCAATCACCTTCTTCAAGAAGGAAACATGAAAAACAGGATGTAGCTTTGACTGACTGGGCAGAGATAACTGATATGCGACTTGTTCCACAGGCTTGAGAACTGTGTAAGGACCATAAAATTTGGGCGCTAGCTTCTGACAATGATCGACCTTGAGGGAAGTTTTCTTATATGGTTGCAATCGCAGAAACACATGATCCCCTTCTGCAAATTGACATTCCGAGCGACCTTGATCTGCTTGCTGCTTCCTGCGATTATGTGCCATGACCAAGTTCTCTTTAAGGGTACGAAGAATATCTTCTCGGACTGTAAGTGTTTGGTCAACCGCCTGGACCTTCGAGGTACCCGGTAAGTATGAGAGAACTGAAGGTGGCTTCTATCCATATACCGCTTCAAAAGGAATCATGCGAGTGGTTGTATGGTATGTAGTGTTGTACCACCATTTGGCTAGGGGTAACCATTGAGCCCACTGGTGTTGTTTTCTAGAGGCAAAGCACCTCAGATATGTTTCCAAACACTTGTTGACAACTTCTGTTTGACCATCTGTCTAGGTATGATAAGCTGAGCTGAGATGCAATTGTGTGCCTTGT
>SNQJ01S0108324.1:46709-70587 GCA_010110895.2 Picea sitchensis
TCGAGTAGCGCTCTGTTACAATAATCTCCAAGCTAGGGTTTTCATACCCTCGACCCTTATTTATACTAAATATGTCTATTAAGAGAAGCATATAGAGGAATATCCTTCTAGAAGCGAAAGATTCTATTAGGTCTTCTTACATCCACCTTATTCTATTTTATTGAAAGGCCTTATTCATATTTATGGATCAGAACAAAAGTAAGTAACTTACCCACGTTTGATGGTTTAAATCATTTGAAAAATTTCTTGTCGGAATTTGAAGAAATTGTACCAGCACAACAAAGGTTGTTGGCACCGAATGAAGCTTTGAAAGAAACACCAACGAGATGGTGGGGAACACATAAGAAGAGCATCATAGAATGGGTGCAATGTCTCACTTTGATGACAACACAATTTTCAGACAACATCGAAGGATGCAAAGTTCAGTATATAGGTCAGAGCTACCCGAAATACCATGTGCGAAGTTGAAAGGAAGCCTAGAGCAGCATTTCTCAAGAGAAGTGGGTCCATAAATTTATTAACACTCTGGACACAATGCATATCAATTGGTATCTACAAGAAGAACTGTGCCTCACCACTGCAAATTGGTACAGTATGACTCAAAACTTTGTAGCCACATTTTTATTTGAAATTCAGTATCCTATAGTAGATCAAGCATTACAGGTTGTAAGACAAAAAGTGTTCGAGGAGGCACCTAGCCTCCCTTTGGATCAAGAGGAGGATGAATGGACTACACCTCTTCAAAAATTGCAAGGTTGTTACAATATCAATGTCGATGAAGATGATGATCCTAGGAATGTGAACATCGCGGAAACAGAAGGACTGAGAGATGTAGAAGGACTAGGAGTCGAGCTACCTTTCATTGGACAACCAATCAAGATCAAGAAAGTTAACATTGAAATAGAGAAAGCACTCAAGCTTGCTAATGTCAGAGATTATTGGGATGATGTCACCATCGACAAGATCACATAATTATTGCATGAATATCAGGACTTGTTTCCAAACAAGTTCATTGAAATGAAGGGCATTAAATGGCCCATGGGTGAAATGAATATCCCTTTGAAACCAGATGCAAATCCAATCAAGAAGATACCCTACAGACTGAATCCTAAATACAAGGAGAAACTGAAGATTGAATTAGATAGAATGTTGGAAGCAGGAATCATAGAACTTGTTGAAGAGTCAGAATGGATTAGCCCTATGGTGGTCCAATACAAGAAGACATGAGAGATCATGATCTGTGTAGATATCAGGAAGATGAATGATTCCTGTTTGCATGACCCATTCCCTACACCATTCACCGAAGAAGTGTTAGAAAATGTGGGAGTACAAGAGGTTTACTCCTTCACAGATGGATTTTTAGGATACCACCAGATTAGGATTGTGTTGGCAACAATAATATAATTGTTACTTTTATTATATCAATTAAATGATCTACATAACTTCCTGAAAAAGGTCATGAAATTTTATTACTCTTCATGAGAAGTTTCCCAAACGAAAGTTGTAAATCGTCACTTTTACCTATTGTCTATTCATGCTTCGTTTTCATGACTGAAAGCATGAAAACTTGCGACTACAATTACCACTTTAAATTTTCATTGAAGGCAAATTGTTTATATAATTTATTATGGAGTTTTGATTCCTTGCCATGAAGATATTACCCTCTTTGTTGTTGATCCTTTCAATTCTAAGCATGCCTAAGAGATTGATGGTTTTATGAACAAAAGACCCCCACCATTTGATTTTTTGTATAGTTTTGGTTTGATCCTTGGTTATGTTTCTTTTACAAAACCTTTGATTTTTCATTTTTTGACTTACCCAAACTTTGTAATCAAACCCACGATGCATGCACTTATCCTCGTTTTAATGATTCATTCCTAGCTTCTATTGAATGAAAGGTGGGATACGACTTGCATACTTCCATTATTTCTTGGGATGGACTCGGGTTTCGCAAACCTCTTTGAATGCATTTTAATTAAACGACTATCCCATCGTATTAGTCTTTACACCATTCATTGTTGGGCTTGGGGTTATGGCTCTATTTTGTTTTTACAAACCCTACCTGTATGTTGTGTTTGTTTGATTACCCTCCCGTCCAGTATGGCTCATGTCATAAGAATTGAAGCAAACGGTATCCAAACCCTGCTCTCATATGACGATGCTAGAGAAGATTTGGAAAGAAATGGCTGGCTAGTTTTCATCAGGAATTTTCAGGGTTTTAATTTACAGGTTGCCCAATAATTCTCCTTATTCTTTGATGGTTGTAGAGAAAAAGATGGTGATGTGCAATTGGAGGTTACTGAGGAGTTCCTGAGTCAAGCCACAAGGTTACCAACAAGCGATCAAAAATGGTTTAAAAACGCAAAAGTGGAGGAAGTCCCTTGGACCCTGCTGTTTACATCTCGAAAAATAACAATCTGTGATAGAGGTATGCCAATTTCATTCCTAAAATCTCATTGGCATGATTTAATCACTTTGGTAAAGAAATTTGTTACATGTGAGGAACGGTTTGGGCTTGTATTTTTGTACCAGTTACGCCTGCTTATGAGTTTTATGGGTTTCCCTTTGAATATGTCGTATTACTTACTGGGGAGTCTTTATAAAATGAGGAAAATATATAATAAAGAGAGGTCATACTCTCGCATTTTTCATCACGACCTAGTTAAAATCTTGCTCATACATCAATTAGAGTCATAGGATGATTGTTGGGATTCATTTATAACCTGAAATGGTTATGGTAACCCTGATATCGGGGAGGTAGATAAACTCGTGGTTGAGGAAACCCTTGTCCACCCAACGACATCCCTTTCACCTGCTCAGACTTGTGTCTCTTCCCCTAACAACGAACCCTTGATCGATCCCAAGGTCATTCAACAGGCTAGTCAATAGATTACACATCCAAAGGACTGTGTTAAAATTGTGAAGAAACCTACAAGAAAGAGGTTTAAGAGTAATATTGATATCAATTTTAAAAACAAAAGAGTTGGCAGGCTAATTTCATGGAGTCTTCTTAATAATACGAATTCTCATGCCAACGCGATAAACATGATCGAGGTTAATGAAAGATTAGACTCAGAAATTGACAAATTTCTTGCAGAAGAAGACCCTTTGTCATTCAGGCCACACCCTGACCAACCCTATAACTTTGTCGATAATTTGCCTCCTTGCTTGAAAGACAATCTAGAGTTTCCTAGTGTGAATATTTGCAATGAACCTGTTATTCGTTTGGAGGGCGCTCTGTTCCACAATCTTGTTTGTTCTAATGCAAACGCCACACAGTTACAGTGTGAGGTATGTTTATCATGGATTGAAAGATATTATATGGATATCCTAGTTCTACAGTCACGGGTTAAGGTTTTAAAAGAGCATATCGATGTTTTAACAAATGAAAACCAAAGGCTTGAATCTATCCTCCAGAGGAAAGAAAAACCATAGGTCATGTGATATTTAAAAACATTGAGGCTGCTACAACCATTGTAAACTCCAAGGTTTCATGATACGATTTGATTGCATGGTTACAGGTATGATCTCTTAGATTAATAGCATGTTTTATTTCATTCTTAAGTTAGATTATTTGGTTTGTTGGATAAGCTATTTTTCATTATTAAATTAGTTTGTTTTATTTATTAAATAAAATGAGATTTCTTTTACTATTATAACTAGCTACAAAATCACAAGATTTTGTAGCCAGTTATATCAATTCGAATTGTATAAATTAATGACAGAAAAGATATCTGAAATCTTTATATTTTCTTTCTCTTCCAGGATATTCAGGGATCCATGATGTCAAAAATGATTTGAGGCACTCTTGAGACCTTCTAGTGACATCTATGATGTATTTTGAATGGACAGAAATGAACCGTTGTTAGTTTTTCTTAGGATTTAATTGGATCAGGGTGGTTGCATCCCCCTTTATTTTTGAAACAAATTTGATCTCAAGAACAAAAACAATTGTCTTTCTTGAGGCCTTTATAAACCCATCATTTTGTAAACAGTGGATCATCTCGACCTAGACCGGAGTAGGGACCATTACACGCAGACTTGAATGAAACATAATGCATATTACAACTTTAGCTTTTGTGTATCATGTTTTAGTTTAGGTTATGTTTATTTCAATGTGATAATAGATGGTGCTAGCCTTTGTATTCATGATTTATTATAACTTGAGATAATTCTTTTATTACATGTTGTCCATATCTTATGTTTCAGATATAATACACAGTGATCATCTATTCAATTTAAATGATGAGATTTATCTCTAATTTTCTGTTGAATGTTTAAATACAAGTTCTTATAGTGAGGCTCATCTCATTGTAGTTACTTGTAAATCATAAGATCACTGTGATTGTGTCCATTATATTTTCTGTTATCAAAACTCAATCTCCAGCGTATTGTTTCACATTTATTCATAGAAATCTTAAGATTCGTTGTAGGTTTACTTCTCGAATATAGGTGGTTGGATATTCTCTATTGTACAGATGGTGGATGCATTAATAGGTTAGTCTGTTATTTTATTCTGTTTGCTTGCTTATTTTAGAAGTTTTTATATATAGAATGATTTCCACTATCTATATTTTTCTACTTAATTAAGTAGTTTAATATTTGAATGTATACATACAAGAAAACAAACCAAAAATACATAGTATTTTCGTTGTCTTTATTAATATTGTTAAAAGAACCCATTTACATTTGATTTTTATGAGTTTAGATTAAAACTCGTGATTTTTATATATTGTATATATGATAAATAGAACTATTATATAAATATTAGTTAGATAAATTGTGTGTATATATATATATATATATATATCTAGACATACATATATATTTCAATAACTACTATTTAGTAAGTTATTATATTTCTTTTAGTTGTTTTTCACTTCCCTTAAGACTTTAGATTGGACAACGGAGCCATTAAACCCTTCAAGGTGAGTCAATCCAAATGGCTTGGGTTAATTAGACAACCTCGGACTAGACTTGTTCTTCTAGTTGACAGATGGTCAGTTTCGCCCGTCAACAAATGGCACTAGAAGGAGGGCCTGAATACTATTAATGGAACGAGGAGGTCGCAAAACTCCTCCCCCACCTACCTTCTCACCTATAGTAAAAAGAAGCCGTTATGACGACAACATTGTCCCTCAAACACTAACCACATCAAATGACAATCCGCGGATCACCGTTGAACTAGTAACTCCAAACCCCCCATGGGTCGACGCACAATAAATTGTTCGTCAATCCCTCATAAGGACGCACAGTGCCTTGGCCTGTATCAGACAACCAGGTCGGCCTTTGAACCAACCATTAGACTTCTCTGATATCAGGGAGCAACTTGAAGGTACTGATCTTACCCTAAACTCTACAAATCCAGATGATATCCTCACTCCTGCAGCAGGAGGATCTAGTATTCCACCATCACCACCCCCTTCATCTCCTTCTTCTTCTGGAGAAGAATCATCAGATGAAGGAAGTTCCTCATCTCAGCCTTCAACACAACCCACACCTATGGCCAATCCGAACAATCCTACTAGACCTTAGCTCAATCAATATGCAGTGGCCATACCTGGGCCCCAACATCCTTTTCCGAAACATTCGGAGAAATGGCTCCCTAAATTTGACCCAGACTCCAAGAAAATTGCTTTGGATCATATCAAAAAATTCATGCTATCCATTAGGCTCCGTAGTGTTGAACTCAAAGACATAGTATGTAGTATTTTTCCCTACACTTTTGAAGGCAATGCCTCTACCTGGTACTTTGCCCAACAACCCCACACCATCATCTCATGGGATAGATTCTAGTCCTGTTTCCTTGAGAAATTTGGAGATGACAAATCCCCTAAAGTTCTAGTCATGGAACTCTCTAATTTAAAGATGAACCCCAAAGAAAAGATAAAAGACTTTAATCAAAGGTTCCTAACATTAAAGAATCGAATCCCTACGGACTCAATGCCTGCCAAAAATCTTATTGTTGCATACTACATGAAATCCTTACATCAAAACATAGCCATTTGGGTAAAAAGGTCCAAGAAAACCACATTGTTAGAAGCCTTTGAAGAGGTGAGTCAAATCGAGAAAGATATTCTCAGCCTAAAAGACAATACCTATAACGAGGCAGAGACTACTTCATCCTCCAAGAAGAAAATTGAAATCCTCCCTGGACCTCCCCAAAACAAAACTCAACCAGATAGCTCAGATCTAGAAAACTTACAGAAAGTCATTCAAAAGTTGTCTAATCAAGCTATAGATTTGAAAAGATCGGATGAATTAGCTTCTTCAAGAAAAGGGCCTTACAAACCCCCTTTTAGAGATCCTTTTCCCACAAACCGGCCTAACTCAAATTCTGAAGGCCTAAATCTAGAAAGCTTACAATTCACTATTCAAACGATTCTAGAAGCACATGATAACTTGATTCCTCCTGAGATTCCTGAAGAAGTGGTTGAACAAGAGATAGCGGAAGAGGACGAATCCTCTCCCAACATTTTCAGACATTTTTCGGATAGCATTTTTCAAGCTAATTTCGAAACAGTGCATCCTTACAATACCAGGAGCAAGACAACAAATAAATCTTCTCCTGAAGTCATAACTAATGCACCTCCAAAATAGTCTAAATCAATTGAAACTAAACATAATTCAAGAGCCCCAAGTTTAGAGTATGATTTGATTGAGGATCTAAAAAAGATTAGAGCTAACATTTTTGTTTACGAATTATTGAAATTCCCTTTTCTTTTGCAAAAGATGCTGCAAAATATTGCAGAAAACAGCAAAAACAACAATCCAAACAACAACAAAGTTGCTGAAAATATCCCCAAAACACCTCAAAAGGTCTCCACCAAAACGATGTCAAATCCTTCTGATAAAAGAGACCTTGCTGTAAAAAGTGTAACAAATGTAGATAAACTAGTTTCAAGGGCTGCGATTAAAAAACAACAAACTTTTAATGTTAATACTCGCAGAAATGTCCCACCCTTTTTGTTGACTTTTGAAATTTTCAATAGGAATGTACATAAGTGTATGGTAGATTCAGGTGCATCGTCAAACATAATCCCTTGGTCTGTCTGTCAAAAAATTAATACCGAAGTTCGACCGTTCAACCTGAAAATTATTAAGCTTGATCGAACTAGTGTTAAAGTAATAGGTGAATTAAAAAATGTGCTTATCATATTACCAGCTAATCCTAAAGTCCATCAAGTTATTGATATTATAGTCATAGATATCCCAGAAGTATATGGTTTTATTTTAAGTAAAGATTGGTCAAAACAATTACATGGCTATTTTGCAATGGATTGGTCTCACTTGTGGCTACCCAAGAATGGAAAGCCTAACAGAATCAAGGTAAATCGTGAACGTTATCTTAAGTTCACGATAAATGATTTAACTGATCCTAATGAACCATTCACTGCTTCCACCAATTCATCTGAAATACAGGGGATGGACACTTTTTTTGGCAATTTCATGGCTGAAACTTCTATCATTACTAACCCAGAACAACAATCCAAAATTATGACATGCACGGAATCAACAGCCTTCTCTTCGTGGTCACATGCACCTGACGAAAATCAAATCTTGTCTCTTTACTTCAATGGCTCAAAATCTAAGGAAGGAGCTAGTGCAGGGTGCATGCTCATTGATCCAGTAGGTAACAAAACTTTGATCGCTTTCCGGTTAGAATTCGAATGCACAAACAATATGACCGAATATGAGGCACTCCTGCAAGGTCTCAGAAAAGCACTAGATTTGAACATTCAGAATTTCACTGTCTTTGGTGATTCAGAAATCGTGGTTAGACAGGTAAAAAATTCTATCCACTATTTATCTCCACACCTTAAAATCTATCAGACTGAGGTATGGAATTTAATGAACAAGTTTTCTGCATTTAACATAAATTCTATTCCTAGATTGAATAATTCTGAGGCTGATTTGTTAGCTAACGTCGCCTCAAAACTTTTTCCTGCAGAAGGCCTATCTCCGAATGCATTTTCCATCGATTTGTTGTTCATACCTTCCGTCCCAGACAACATCACAAATTGGAGATTATTCAATGACGATCAACATATCATCCGTTTTTTTCACATGGAAGAGACTTTCCAGGGCACAGTTATCGATGAAGGTACCCACAACGAAAATCTTCACGATTTTATGGTAATACCAGATCCAAGATCCCCAGAGTATGCATCAGACATGGTAAACTCTTTCCCAAAATCAGTGGTTAGATTAGAAAAATTTTATGATCTTCACGATAAATTCAAAAAATCAGTGAATTGTAAAATGATTAGTTCTTCCTTGACACATGAAAAAGTAAATTTAGGAACTAAAGATAACCCACAGTGCATCAATTTTGGGTTGGGATGTTCTGAGCAAGAAAATATAGCATTTATTAAGTTGTTTAAGGAATTTAAAGATGTCGTTGCTTGGACGTACGACGACCTAAAGACCTTTGATCCTAACATCATACAACACATTATTCCCATGAAACCCCATACTCAACCTTTTCAACAAAATTTAAGAAAGATGCACCCGAAACTTGAACCAACAGTCAAGAAAGAATTAAACAAACTCTTGAATGCTAAAATAATCTTCCCAGTAAGACATACATAGTGGGTCTCTAATCTTGTCCCTGTAAGGAAAAAGAGTGGTGAAATTCGACTATGTGTCGATTTCTGAAATTTAAACTGAGCGTCTGATAAAGACAACTACCCTATTCCTCCCATGGAACAGATCCTTCAACAAGTATCTGGTTCTGAAATATTATCTCTACTAGATGGATTTTTAGGGTATAACCAAGTCCTTATGTCTCCCCTAGACCAGCACAAAACCACTTTCTGTACTCCGTGGGGCGCCTATGCTTATAGGAAGATGCCCTTTGGGATAATAAATGCTGGTGCCACCTTTCAGACAACGATGGATATCACTTTCCATGGTTTAATCAATCAATCTGTAGTAGTTTATATAGATGACGTAACTGTCTTCTCAAAAAATAAAGGAGATCATCTAGCTCATCTAAGATCTGTTCTATAGCAATGTCGTAAGTATGACATTTCTTTAAATCCAAAAAAAATTGTCTTTGCAGTAGAACAAGGTAAGCTCCTCGGATTCATTGTATCAAATGAAGGGATGATTATTGACCCTAAAAGAACCCAAGTCATTTCAAAACTACCCCCGCCCTCTTCAAAAAGGTCCATGCAATCTTTCTTAGGACAGATAAACTTTGTTAGGAAGTTCATCCCCATCTTTTCAGAAATGGTCAGACCATTACAAAATTTAATAAAAAAGGATGTACAATACCATTGGGGACCTTTAGAAAGTCAGGCTTTTGACTCAATAAAAAAGACTATAGTAGACGCTCATTCTCTAATGAGCCCTGATTTTTCGCAAGACTTCACCCTCTACACGTTTGCCTCTGATCGATCTTATGCTACTGTCCTAACCCAAAAGAATGCTAAAAACAATGAAATCCCAATTGCCTTTATGAGCTCAACCTTCAAGGGAGAAAAAATTAATTACCCAGCAGTAGATCAGTAGGCTTATGTTATTTTTAAAGTAGTAAAACACTTTCGATCTTATCTACTGAAATCTAGGACAAAAATCGTTGTCCCTTACCTAGCTGTCAGAAATTTGCTAGTGCATAAAGAACTAGGTGAAAAATTGGCAAACTAGGTCACATCCTTACAAGAATACGACACAAAAATTACCCCAGCATAGATTGTTAGAGGCCAAGGTTTATGTAAATTAGTTGTTGATTCAGCTATAGGACAACAAAGTGAAACTGATATGCTAATTCAAGATCAGCACAATCAAAATCAAATCTGTTGTGCACAAAACCTTACTAGTCCTTGGTATGATGACATCAAGTTTTATCTTATACACGGATCTGTGCCTCGTCACTTGGATCCAAAAAAGAGGAGAGCACTGAGATCAAAATCTTCTTCTTTTCAGCTGGTAAGCAGTATTTTGTTTCACCAAAATTTTGATGGAATACTTATGCGTTGTCTTGAAAAAGATGAAGTAGAAAAAGTCTTATTGGAATTACATGCAAAGGAAGCTGGTGGGCATTTTGGTGGAGACACCACTGCCCACAAAGTATTAAGAGCAGGTTATTACTGGCCTACTCTTTTCAAATATTCCCATGCCTTATGTCGTAAGTGTGTGATCTGTCAAAAGGCATCTGGAAGAGTACAAAAACCAGCTTTCCCGCTACAACCAGTTTCGGTAGACTCCCCTTTTTAGCAGTGGGGCCTCGATATTATAGGCCCAATTAACCCAACATCCTCGTAGCAGCATAAATACATCATAACAACCATATATTATTTCACCAGATGGTCTGAGGCTGCGCCATTAAAAGCTGTAAACACCAACCAGGTAATATCCTTCCTGAATTCAAATATTATCACTCGTTTTGGTATTCCTAAATGCCTAGTATTTGACAATGCTTCCTATTTTTCATCTCTTGAAATGAGTGATTTCTCTCTAGAAAAAGGAATAAATTAAAGTACTTTGCCAGCTACTACCCTCAAGGCAATGGTTTAGCGGAATCAACTAATAAAAACCTGATCAAAATCATCAAGAGAACGGTCTCCGAAAACCATAAAAACTAGCATAATGCACTATTGAACACAATCTGGGCTGACAGGGTAACTCCTAAAATTGTTGCTGGTAATTCCCCCTTTTTTCGCGTTTACGGCAGGGAAGCGATTCTTCCACCACATGTCCTTCTTCCATATCTGTATTTATCACAGAAGAGGGAAGAAGAAGAATGTCCTCCCTTGGAAAGTTAGATTAATGCTTTGCTGAAGTTAGAGGAAGTAAGGGCTCAAGAAAAACAAAAATTGGATCAACATCAACTCATTGTCAAAAACTAGTTTGATTCCAATTCTGCCTCTCACAAAATTTTTGAGGTAGGTGATCTTATTCTTAAGTGGGACAAACCTCATGAGGGGAAAGGAGAACATACTAAGTTTCAAAACTTGTGGTTGGGACCATTTTTAATTGTTGAGAAACTAGGTCCCAGTTCCTTTCGCCTGCAGAATTTAGAGGGACAACTAAACACCTTCCTGGTGAATGGCCAAGCTCTCAAAAGGTACTTTNTTATGCTTATCGGTCTTTCTTTTTGAAACACACATGCCTGCACCACGGGCTAGCTCAGACAAAGAAAACATAAGACTTCCCCTTGAAAATAACTGCTAGAAGTTGTCAGAACATTAAGTGTTGTATTTCTCTGAAATTGTAGCCTGGTTAAAGATGAATTTTTGTTTGAAAAGCATTTTCTCAGTTTCAATCTGCACTTGAAAGTATCCACGACCATCTTTAAAAATCTTTTTACGCTGTCCCTGTTCTTTAAGAGAGCAACTCAACGATGTCTCCCTGTTCTTGAAAGTCAGTTTTATTAATGAAATATTTTTGGATCTTGATGAAGGACAACACGAAAAATTTAAAGGCCTGTGGAAATATTAAGATGTGTTAAAAAACTGAAAATTTTCAGCATCACCCCGCTCTATTGAAGATCTTTAAAACTATATCAGAATTTGAATAAACTCTCAAAGTGTTGTGGGAAGTGTTTGTAAACTGACCCGGACACTGAACAGGTCTACTGGCAGTGGGTAAATGCATGCATGACACCAAGATAACTTCGTCGGGGTACTGAACAGGCCTGCTGGCAGCGAAGTAATTTCAAGTAAAAGAAAATTCTCAGATATGAATTTCGTTTTGGCCCTAAGCGTCCTTTGTTCTGATCAGAAATTTCTTGACAGGATACAAACGTTAGAGTGGGTTAATTGACATCCCTGTCAAGGCTATGAATGCTTGCTAGCAGCAGTGGCTCTGTCAACAATATTGAAGATTTTAACTTAACATCGTGGCTTTCTTTTGCAAAGTTTGTCACCAGTTTTCGTTTCTTTAAAAATAAAAGTTATCTGAAAATGGACTGTGTCATGATTATTTGAGATGTTCAAATGACTTTTCAGTTGTTCTTCGATTTGAAGTTTTTCATATTTTTCTAACCTAAACTCATTCGTGTAACAGAGATAACTGCTTCTCCCAGCATGTCGCCATTGTTGGCAACAATAATATAATTGTTACTTTTATTATATCAATTAAATGATCTACATAGCTGCCTGCACAGGGTCATGAAATTTTATTACTCTTCATGAGAAGTTTACAAAATGACAGTTGTAAATCGTCACTTTTACCTATTGTCTATTCATGCTTCATTTTCATGACTAAAAGCATGAAAACTTGCGACTGCAATTACCATTTTAAATTTTCATTGAAGGAAAATTGTTTATATAATTTATTATGGAGTTTTGATTCCTTTCCATGAAGATATTACCCTCTTTGTTGTTGATCCTTTCAATTCTAAGCATGCCTAAGAGATTGATGGTTTTATGAACAAAATACCCCAACCATTTGATTTTTTGTATAGTTTTGGTTTGATCTTTGGTTACGTTTCTTTTACAAAACCTTTGATTTTTCATTTTTTGACTTACCCAAACTTTGTAATCAAACCCACGATGCATGCACTTATCCTCGTTTTAATGATTCGGTCCTAGATCATACTGAATTAAAGGTGGCATACGACTTTCATATTGTCATTATTTCTTGGGATGGCCTCGGGTTTCGCAAACCTCTTTGCATGCATTTTGATTAAACGACTATCCCATCATATTAGTCTTTACACCGTTCATTGTTGGGCTCGGGGTTATGGATCTATTTTGTTTTTACAAAGCCTACTTGTATGCTGTGTTTGTTTGATTACCCTCCCGTCCAGTATGGCTCCTGTCATAAGAATTGAACCAAATGGTATCCAAACCCTTCTCTCATACGATGATGCTAGAGAAGATTTGGAAACAAATGGCTGGCTAGTTTTCATCAGGAAGTTTTGGGGTTTTAATTTACAGGTTGCCCAAGAATTTGCTTTAGCCTTTGATGGTTGTAGAGTGAAAGTTGGTGATGTGCAACGGGAGGTTACCGAGGAGTTCCTGAGTCAAGCCACAGGGTTACAAGTGAGCAGCCAAAAATGGTTTAAAAACGTAAAAGTGGAGGAAGTCCCTTGGACCCTGTTGTTTACATCTCGGAAGATAACAAACTATGACAGAGGTATGCCAATTTCATTCCTAAAATCTCAGTGGCATGATTTACTCACTATGGTAAAGCAATTTGTTACATGTGAGGGATGGTTCGAGCTTGTATTTTTGTACCATTTATGCTTGCTTATGAGTTTTATGGGTTTCCCTTTGAATATGCCATATTACTTACTCAAGATTCATTATAAAATGAGGAAAAGATATAAGAAACAAAGGTCAGATTCTAGCCTTTTTCATCATGGCCTAGTTAAAATCCTACTCATACATCAATTAGAGTCACAGGATGACTGCTGGGATTCGTTTATAACCAAAAATGGTTATGGTAACCCTGATATCGGGGAGGTAGATAAGCTTGTGGTTGAGGAAACCCTTGTCCACCTGATGACATCCATTTCACCTCCTCAGACTTGTGTCTCTTCCCCTAATAGCGAACTCTTGATCAATCCCAAGGTCATTCAACAGGCTAGTCAACGGATTACACATCCAAAGGACTGTGTTAAAATTGTGAAGAAACATACAAGAAAGAAGTTTAAGAGTAATATTGATATCAATTTTAAAAACAAAAGAGTTGGCAGGCTAATTTCACGGAGTCTTCGTAATAAGACGAATTCTCATGCCAACGTGATCAACATGATCGAGGTTAATGAAAGCTCAGACTCAGAAATTGACAAATTCCTTGCAGAAGAAGACACTTTGTCATTCAGGCCACACCCTAACCGACCCTGTAACTTTGTTGATAATTTTCCTCCTTGTTTGAAAGACAATCCATAGTTTCCTGGTTTCAAGCTTTGCAATGAACCTACTATTCATTTGGAGGGTGCTCCAATCCACAATCTTGTTTGTTCTAATGAAAACGACACACAGTTATAGTGTGAGGTCTGTTTATCGTGGATTGAAAGATATTATACGGATATCCCAGTTCTGCAGTCACGGGTTAAGGTTTTAAAAGAGCAGATCGATGTTTTAACAAATGAAAACCGCAAGCTTGAATCTATCCTCCAGGGGAAAGAAAAATGTATTAAAACCATAGGTCATGTGATATTTAAAAATGTGGAGGCTACTACAGCCATTGTAAACTCCAAGGTTTCATGATACGATTTGATTGCATGGTTATATGTATGATATCTTAGATTAATAGCATGTTTGATTTCATTCTTAAGTTAGATTATTTGGTTTGCTGGATAAGCTATTTTTCATTATTAAATTAGTTTGTTTTATTTATTAAATAAAATGAGATTTCTTTTACTATTATAACTAGCTACAGAATCACAAGATTCTGTAGCTAGTTATATCAATTCGAATTGTATAAATTAATGACAGAAAAGGTATCTGAAATATTTCTATTTTCTCTCTTCTAGGATATTCAGGGATCCATGATGTCAAAAATGATTTGAGGCACTCTTGAGACCTTCAAGTCACATCTATGATGTATTTTGAATGGACGGAAATGAAGTATTGTTAGTTTTTCTTAGGATTTAATTGGATCAGGGTGGTTGCATCCCCTTTTATTTTTGAAAAAAAATTGATCTTAGGAACATAAACAATTATATTTCCCGAGGCCTTTATAAACCCATCATTTTGTAAATAGTCGATCATCTCGGCCTAGACCAGAGTATGGACAATTACATGTAGACTTGAATGAAACGTAATGCATATTACAGCTTTAGCTTTTGTGTATCATGTTTTAGTTTAGGTTTTGTTTATTTCAATGTGATAATAGATGGCGATAGCCTTTGTCTTCATGATTTATTATAACTTGAGATAATTCTTTTATTACATGCTATCCATATCTTATGTTTTAGATATAATACACAGTGATCATCTATTCAATTTAAATTATGAGATTTATCTCTAATTTTCTGTTGAATGTTTAAATACAAGTTCTTATAGCACGGCTTATCTCACTGTAGTTACTTGTAAATCATAAGATCACTGTGACTGTGTCCATTATATGTTCTGTTATCAAAACTCAATCTCCAGCGTATTGTTTCACATTTATTCGTAGCAATCATAAGATTCATTGCAGGTTTACTTCTTGGATAAAGGTGGCTAGGTATTCTCTCTTATACAGATAGTGGATGCATTAATAGGTTAGTCTGTTATTTTATTTCGTTTTCTTTCTTATTTTAGAAGTTTTTATAGATAGAATGATTTCCACTATCTATATTTTTTTGCTTAATTAAGTAGTTTAATATTTGAATGTATACATACAAGAAAACAAACCAAAAATACATAGTATTTTAGTTGCCCTTATTACTATTGTTAAAAGAACCCATTTACATTCGATTTTTATGAGTTTAGATTCAAAATCGTGATTTGTATATATTGTATATATGATAAATAGAACTATTATATAAATATTACTTAGATAAATTGTATATATATATATATATATATATCTAGATGTACATATATATTTCAGTAACTATTATTTAGTAAGTTATTATATTTCTTTTAGTTGTTTTTCACTTCCCTTAGGACTTTAGATTGGCCAACGGATCCATTAAACCCGTTAGGGTGAGTCAATCCAAACGGATTGGGTTAATTAGATAACCTCGGACCAGACTCACTCTTCCAGTTGAGGGACGATCAATTTCGCCCATCAACAAATTGCCAAGGAATATCACCATAAGACCACTTTTGCCACAGAATGAGGATCCTACCAGTATACAGTGATGTTGTTTGGATTGAAGAATGCACCAACCATCTTTTCTAGGGTGGTGGTCAAATCATTTAAGGAGTTTTTACATAAAGTTTTGGAAGTATATTTTGATGATTGGACTGTTTTTATCTTATTGAAAAATCATATTGAATGTCTAATACTAATGTTGGATAAGTGCAGGTAATGTCAGATTTCCCTGAATATGAAGAAGTGCATCTTATTTTCACCCTTCAAAGTGTTGTTGGGCCATATTGTGTGTAAGAAAGGATTCTTGGTAGATCCATCTAAAATTTGCATTATTGTTGATTTACCCCCTCCTACTTCGGTTAGACAGCTGGGCAATGCGCTGGGACACACCAGATACTACAGGAAGTTCATCAAAGTCTATGCACAAATAAAAACACCCATGGAGAAGTTGTTAAAGAAATATTTTCAATTCCAATGGACAAAAGAATGTCAGTAGAGCTTCGACACACTGAAACATAAAATGGTTACTGCACCTATTCTGGTTTTCCTAGATTGGAATAGGGAATTTCATGTGCATGTCAATGCATATTCTATTGCATTAGGAGAAGTGTTATCACAACCAGGAGTAGGAGATATTGACCATCCATTAGCCTTTGCTAGAAGGAAACTATCTACAAC
This sequence comes from Picea sitchensis, assembly GCA_010110895.2. Lineage (NCBI taxonomy): Eukaryota > Viridiplantae > Streptophyta > Pinopsida > Pinales > Pinaceae > Picea > Picea sitchensis. The sequence continues at coordinate 63,090 of SNQJ01S0108324.1, forward strand.
TGAAATTAAATACACTACTACTGAGAGAGAAGTATTAGCCACGGTGTATGCACTGTAGAAGTTTCATCACTGTTTGTTGGGAGGACATTTTAAGATGTTCACTAATCACTCTGCACTAAAATATCTAGTCAACAAGCCAGTTTTGGGGGGAATAATATGTATATGGTTGTTTCTATTTCATGAATATGATTTTGAAATTATGGTTAAACCAGGGAGAATGAATAAGGGACCTGATCATTTTTCTAGATTAGAGAATGGAGAGGAACCAACTAGCTTGGAGGATACATTTCCATATGCACAACTGCTAGCCATCAAAAGAGTTGATGATCACTTCGTAGAGATAGTACAATTCCTGTCTACAAGAATGGCACCTAGTGAACATACAATTATTCAGAAGAAACAATTGGTAGTGCACGTTGTAGAATTTTCTCTTATCGTTGGACATCTATACAAGATGGGGCCTGATGAGATATTAAGGAGGTGTGTTATGGAGGTAGAGAGACCATTGATCCTTGTAGAAGAAAATGAAGGCATTGAAGGAGGACACAACGTAGGGAAAGAAACAACACAAAAGATTCTTAGGGATGGCCTTTGGTGGTCTACTCTACACAAAGATGCTAAGGAATACTATAAGGCATGTGATGTATGCCAGAGAGTTGGGAAACCTTCCAAAAGAGATGAGATTCCCTTAGCACCTCATATAACCTTACAAGCATTTGAGAAATGGGCCATTGATTTTGTGGGACCTATAAACCCACCAGGAAAGCGCACAGGAGCAAGGTACATAATCACTATGACAGAGTACTTGACCAGATGGGCCAAAGAAAGAGAAGCCAAGGACTCTAGTGAAACTACAACTATGCACTTCATATTCGATGATATCATAACCAGGTTTGGATGCCCGAATATTCTCATGAGTGATCAAGGTACACATTTTATTAACAAGACTATTGAATCCCTGACTCAAGAATTTGAAGTTCACCATCAGAAGAGCACACCTTACCATCCACAAGCGAATGGGACAGTTGAACCATTCAATAAGATCTTGGAGACAATGCTGATGAATATTTGCAGTGTGAATAGGGATGACTGGGATTTGAGAGTACAAGAAGTATTATGGGCCTACAGAACTACTTGCAAGAAGATGACAATGCAGACTCCATTTAAGCTAGTTTATGGCCTAGAAGAAGTTGTACCCATGGAATATTTGGTTACTAGTCTCAAAATTTCATCCTTTACAGATATGGATGACACTGGAGCTATTCAAGAGAGGCTCGCGTAGTTGGTCGAAATAGAAGAAGACATATTTATTGCATGATTTCATCAGCAGGTATAGAAGGAAAGAGAAAAGGCCTACCATGACAGGAACATCAAGAAGAAAGCCTTCAAGCAAGGAGATCTGGTGTTGGTATATGACATTAAGTTCATGAAACATCCAGGGAAGTTTAAGACACATTGGATTGGGCCATATGAGGTTGCCTATGTTATAGAAGGAGGAGTTGCACAGTTGAAGACTTTGAATGGAGAATGGAAGGAAGGCTTGGTCAATGGAATTCGGTTGAAACTGTACTATGACAAGAAGCTACCTTGCAACCCTCAGTAAAATCATAAGAAGAAGGGTCTAGGTACTAGGTGTAGTTGAAACTAGGTACCAGACACAGAAAAGACAGTCTACACACAAAAGGGAGGGACAGAGAAAAATGCACAGGTTGGCTTGCGCAACCTACAATCGAAGTGAAAAAGAAGATTCAGACCTGAATTTCCTTGGGATAAGTCACATGTGAGTGTTGGGGGCTTGTTTCCCCTTGGTTATGGAAGAAAGTGAATATCGAGGAAGAGAAGGAAAAATGTGAACTACGCAAAAGACACAGTGACTGATATTGGGTCGAAGTGAGAAAAAGAGCAGAAACGACGGAGCGAAATAAGATAAAGCAAGCCATTGGACGAGGAGATCTAGGAAGACATATAAGAAAGGAATATGGATCATGGACAACTCAGCAAGCGGAAAAAGACACCAATGGATGCTTTGGAGAACCTCATGGGAAAGAAGGAAAGACAGTCTGGCGAAGCCCTGAAAAATGTGGGTGAAGTTGACCTAGGGTTTTAGATACCTAGGGTTTTAGAATTTAGGGTTTTGACACCCAGGTTTCAGCCTAAGGTTGTCGGTGAGATGTTGTAATATATAAATAAAGGTCAATAGGACCTGGGATGGGTTCGATTATGTTATGATGAGTGATTTTTTTTTATAGAAGAGTATTGTGTTGTTGGAGTTGTCAGTGTTGTAATATATTTAGCTAGGTGCGAAGATCAATCCTGCAGCTAGGTGCGCAGGGAGGGGAGATAGAGAAAAGGAGAAAGAGAGAGAGATCTGCAAGCTAAGAGTGCAGATAGAACTGTATGCTTTCACCTAATATATTATAAAGCAAATTTCTGTGGACGTAGCCCTAAAGAGAGGGTGAACCATGTATATATTGTGTTATGTGTGTTTGATACAGTGTTCTTTGTCATTTGATATGTTGCTATTGTGATATTGTGTTATATATGAGATATAACTTGCACAATAGGTTTAAGGAAGATAAATAATAACTAGGTGGTTGTGTGTTGTTACTTTGAATCCACTCTACATTTCCTCTAGTTGTAGACACCTGTGTCCTGCAACCTCTTATCGCTACTTTGGGTGAGACTACATCTGCTTCACAGGTGTTTCTGAAATGGAAAGTAGTTAGGGCTTGTTGGTGCACTGTTGGAGCTGAACCCCCAGTCTTCCCCTGTGTGAAAACCATAATCAATTTCAGATTTATTAGTTATGGGATTTATCTAATATTATATAAGAGATATAAACATGCATTCATTTCACTACACATTCAAACATGTGCATCTATTTTTTTTCTTCCCTAATGTATTTTTATGCATTCAACTACATGTATCAATATGTTGTGTGTCCATCATAGGCTCACTTTACCAGTGTACTATGTACATTCATTTACACCATCTTACTCATGATGTTTTCACAATTCTTTCCATGAAATAATCAAAGACACAATCACATTGCCTTCCATCATGACAATGAAGCATCCTTTCCCCTTTTCTCTTTCATTAAATACGCTATATTCTCTTGAGAAAATGGAACACATTCCCCCTGATCAATTATTTTATAGGGACAAATTCAAACCCTTATCACAAGTCAACTATGTATTCATGATATGTATTCAATCCTGGAAAGTACAATCTCCCGCCTTACCTAATGCCTATTTAACATTCACATAATTCCTTTAGCATACATATATCCATACATTATACATGTGCATTACTTATACATTTTTATATTTATTCATTCATTTTATTTGTTCTTAAAAACCAACCTTCACCATAGGAAACCTTATAACACATTCAACCCATGCACTCTAGTGTTTATAACATAGAGAAAAATTAGGCATGCAAGTTCACGGCTTGCACTCTTTTCTATTCCTTTCACACACATCGAATTTTCAACCTCCATATCATACTTTTAAGCATGTATATGTATATTTACATATATGTAGGTGCATCACTTGTAGGTATGATGAGATTCCATGGTAGAGGAGTAAACGCCTATTATGAGGAATGATGTTTGGGACATAGTTCTAACACTAGAGGGGAATTCATTTGTGAGTTCGAGGTGGATCTACAAGATCAAGCATGTTGCAGATGGTAGCATAAAGAATTTCAAGGTGAGGTTTGTGGTGAGAGGGTTCTCCAAAAAAGAGGGAGTGGACTACGAGGATACATTTTATCCAGTCACCAGGTATGCTTCCATTCAAGCCATTATTTATATTACTTCAATTATGAGGTGGACGATACATCAAATTGATTTAAAAAAAACTTTCTGGAATTGGATCATTGAGGTGGAAATATACATAGAGAAACCTTAGGGATTTGAAGTACATGGGAGGGATTCTCATGTGTGTAGGATTAAGAAAGCCTTATACAGACTCAAACAAGAACCCAGGGCATGGTATTCTAGGATTGACAAATAATTGCAGAGTATGGGATTTACCAAGAGTGAGGAAGATCCTAACTTGTAATACATACTTGTTTGGGAAGATCCACTCATATTGGTTCTATACGTTGATGATTTGTTTTTCACAAGTGCATAGTAGCTTATTAGAGGGTGCAAATCATATTTGGCTAGTGAGTTCAAGATGAAGGACATTGGATTGATGCATTATTTCTTGGGGTTAGATGTATGGTAGGTATCAGGTGATATGTTCCTTGGTCAAGGGAAGTATGTAGTAGATATGTTAAGGAGATTCATGATGGAGGATTGTAGAATGATGACTACACCTATGGTACAGTACAAAATTATACGAATATTTGTGTACGGTATTTTTGTACATCTACACAATATCTAGTGGATATAGATGCGCATACATGGGTGTGCAGAAGGGATAGTCATGTATACCTCAAAAAGGGTGCAGATATGGGTTGTACAACGGAACATACTTTGTCAAGTTTGTATGAAATTTTATTTCTCTCAGTGGGCCATTATCCATGTTATAGGAGACCTGATTTTAGCATAATAAAATCATTCTCAACACTAGTTTTCCCTCTAATTTTTTTCTATGGGTATCTACCCAAATATATTGGTGTTTATGTGTGCATGATTTGGTTTCTAGTTTTTATTTTGCTAGATTTATTTTATTTGAATATTTTAGCAGTGTATTTTTGTTTTGTGAGATGTTAATCTTATTGCATTAAGGAAATCACTAGATAACAATATACCTAGGTGATGGAGTAAAGGAATTTCAACAGATATAATGTGTTCTTCTTTTGTTGAAGAGCACAAAGAGGAGGAAAATTTCTAAGGGATTGAACTGAAGAGAATGGAATTCCTTCCTATGTTGTAAGTGGTAGATGAGTGGGTTCCTAAGATAGGTTGTCTACAAATTGATTGAACGACACTAGAGTGATCATGATCACGATAATTGTTTCCATTTGTTGATTAGTATTTTATAGTAAACATATCAACACATGAACAATCCTATTACATATATTCAATGGTAGAATTAGTATGCTTCTAAGAGATACTATATATGTATTCCTATTCATCATTTCCACCAATGTCTTTGTTTTTTTTTATCTTATAGAGTATTATAACAATAAACCAAACTTATGTATATTGCATCTGTCTAGTTAAATCCAAAATCTATAGCAATTTTTTTCTTATGGGGTAGCAATAGTATGTTGGTATGACAAGGGAAAAAATCCTTTACTTGTATTGTCCATGAAAAATGGGAGACCATCATAAATAAGAGCTTATATATTTAAACTTGCTTGATAATGCTTTTAGTAACTTTAATAAACAATTGACTATATTTCCTTAAAATACCAACAATTTAACAATTGTAATTTTTTAGATAAAGTTTATTTAGTATTTGGAGATTAGAGCTTATACTATCCAACATCTCCCTTAATATACCTGTTTCATGCCTCCTTGGATAAGATTCCAATGAGAGAATGACATGTAAATACATGATCAAGGTTAATATATATATATATATATATATATAATATGATTTTAAAATTTGTTAATTGTAATATCTTAAGAATGAATGGATTCCACTCACGTGAGTCAAGGAATTTTTGGTCTAGTCATAATAACTTGGGATTTGATATTTCAAGAAATGAATAGCCGCCCTTGGGACAAGTTTATTACAAAGGACAGGAAGGACATTGTTTCGTTTATTTTTAATAACCATGTTCACCACATATTAGTATTCATTAAAAATAAAAGAGATAGGATTAAATAGTTTTTTTAAGTGCATTTCTAAGGTGATTATTGATTTGTTATGAATAATATTTCATAAATCAAGTTATTGAGAAGGTTAATTAAAGAGTTTTAACAATAGGTTTGCATTAGATAAATATTAAAATACTTAAAATCGGAAGCATTGTCATATGCTAAAACTGATGACATAGAAACCATCTAATGATCTATTGTTTTAGAAATATAATGATTGTTCATGGCATCCCCTTTTTGGATTTTTTTTTTTTTAATTACATGGATTGGTTGGTAGAACGTTTGACGAAGCTTGTGTATTTTCCCATCGATCAACTGATGCAAAGTGACAAATGTTTTCGTCGTTGATACAAGAAATTCATCGCTAATATTTGAATCCATTCGACAACCCTCCATTGGACATCTAACGGGAATGTGAAAGATCGATAAATTCGATTCATCTAGAAAATTAGTGGTCGGTTCGACGTATATCCGTTAGAATTCTAATATATATTTTACACACTTCGGACAGACTTTCGCCAAATTTTTAAGTCGATAATTTTTTAATGTACGACCAAGACATTGTTTCGTCACTCATTTGATAACCACTTTGTGACGAAAATCGGTTCAAGGCTTCATCTCAAGTGTGACATTTTATGATGAAAATCCATCGGTAAACTATCGAAAATCGGGCCCAATGTACTAGTGTCAGTGGGAGGGTGCATGAGATGCATGCTATAGCTAAAAGTATGTATATACTTATTTTAAAAGATAGAATTTGGGGAGCTACAAATTTAGACCAACAATATTTACAAGTCAAGGAAAGAGCAAAATAAGGTAATTTACAATATAAATCCAAAAATTATAAGTTGTAAGAGGGTGGGATCCTCTGGTAAAGGAACATAGTTTATGTTCCAAATTCAAGTGAGTTAAGGAATATAATGTTAAAAGAGAGGCATAATGTTCCATATGATGGACATCTAATATATTATAATACAATTGTAGAAATAAGGGGCCAAGATTTTTGGTGAGGCATGAAGAAGCACATAGTTAATTACATATCCAAATGCATGGAGTGACAAAGGGTGAAAATTAAGCATGGACACCCAGAATGTTTGTTACAACCATTTTCAATTCTAGAGGTGAAGTGGGACTTAGTTACCACAGACTTAATCACCAAGTTGTCTAGGAAAACAAGGATGTACATGATTCAATGATGACGGTGGTGGCCAATTTGACCAAAGTTACACATTTTATTCTATCCAAGATGAATCATTAGGTAGCTAACATTGTTGAAATTTATATGAAAGAAATTTCTAGGTTGCATGGAGTGCCCAAGGGAATTGTGCCAGATCAAGATTCCAAGTTTACCTCGAAATTTTGTAAGGGATTGTTCAAGGTATTTAGCACAAATATAAACTTTAGTAAAATATGTCACCCATAGATAGATGGGAAGAAAAAAATATTTAATCAAGTGATTGAAGAGATGATGAGATATATGTGATGGATAATCCATCCAACTACAAAAAATATCTACATTTTCTAAAGTTTTCATACAACAATGTGTATCATGCTTCATTCAAGATCCCATTTGAATATTTATATGGAAGAAATTGCAATACTCCGGTGAGTTTTTATAACCTATTAGATAGAGTAGTGATTGGACTAGAGACTGTCAATGAGATGGTAGAAAATAGATAGTGAAAATCAAGGGAAATTTAAATGTAGCATAGGACGAGT
>SNQJ01S0108325.1:6610-17492 GCA_010110895.2 Picea sitchensis
CATTCACCGTGAGTAAACAGAAAACATCATAACACCATGAAATCTAAATCAAAGCTTCATATATTAATTCAAAGCTCCTATACATGGGGTTTTCTCTATAGCTCTCTCTGCTTTAGCTCTCTTCTTCTGTGTTATGCTAATGATACAATGAATTGTCATAATACATGGACGAGGGTGTCTATATCCGTTTTCCCTCCTACTCTCTAAACTATCTAATCTATCATTTAAATCTACCTACTTTCATTAACTATGCATAAATGCCTCTACATTCTACAGATGAGAGCGAATCACTCATGATCTGTTTACAACCTCCAATATACAAATGCAAAGTATGCCTTCTAGCTATTACATTAACACTAGCTCCTTTAAACTTTCAAAACATTTCCAAACGTGAGAAATGTGTGTTGCGCTTTCCAGCTGTCTTTTGCCTCCACGCTCGCTTGAATTCTTACGATGATCTTGCATCATACTCCATCACTTGGAAATTTTCATGAACTCCTATTCTACTTCATCTTCCTAGCTGGCATCTTCAACTGGATATCCCTTCCATTTGACCAAGTATTCATAATATTCTTTCCTCCTGTTCTTCTTGTTGTCTCTCTTGTCAATTATGCTTTCTATCTGTGGCTTTTCAGCTACAGACATTTTCTTAGTCCATTGAACCTTTGTCTCTTCATCCTATGCTCCTGTTTCTTCAGCTATGTAAGGGTACAAATCCGCAAAGTTGAATATAGGTTAAATTTCGATCCCATCGGGTAATTCAATCTTATATGCGTTCGCCCCAAATATCTTCATGACTCTGCATGGTCCAATCTTTTTCATTTTCAATTTGTTATATGCTCCCCTTGGGAACCTTTCCTTCCTCAGATGTTTAAGAATCAGATCACCAACTTCAAATTGAAGTTCTTGCCTATGTTGATCTACTCTGCACTTATATTCTTGACTTGAACTTTGCAATTGTTCCTTGACTTGACTATGAATCTCCTTCATTGCTTCTGCAAAGTCCTCTGCACTAGCACTCCTGAATTCATTTTGTTCTGGATATTTCAATTCAGAAACTCCCCTTGGCTGCATTCCATATACAATCTGGAAAGGACTCTTCCCTATGCTTCTATTGATTGAATCATTGTAAGAAAATTCTGCCTGTGGAAGAATATGATCCCATTGACTATGGTTTTCAGTCACTAGGCTCCTCAGCAAATATCCTAAGCTTTTGTTCACAACTTCTGTTTGCCCATTCATCTGAGGATGATAGGCTAAGCTAAATGAAAAACTTGTCCCCAACTTCTTCCATAAATTCCTCCAAAAATGTCCAACGAACTTGGTATCTCAATTAGAAACTATACTCCTTGGCAAGCCGTGAAGTCTGACGAATTCCTTGAAAAACAGGTTCGCAATATGAGTTGTGTCGCTGGTTTTCTAGCATGGTATGAAGTGTGCCATCTTGGAAAATCTATCTACCACCACAAAGATTGAATCACATCCTCTTTGTGTTCTTGGTAGCCCCAATACAAAATCCATGCTCACTGCATCCCACGGCCTGTCTGGTATGGGTAATGGATGGGATAACCCTGTGTTCTACCTTCTTCCTTTTGTGTGTTGACAAATTCTGCATCTATCCACAAATTTCTTGACATCTTTCCTCACTCCTAGCCAAAAATATGAGCCATTCAATTTTGAGAATGTCTTATCATGACCGAAGTGTCCGACCAATCCTCCACTATGTTTTTCTTTTAACGGATTCTCCCTCATGGATCATTTTGGAATACATAGTTGATTGCCCTTGAATAATAATCCATCCTGGATCATATATTTGGTCCACTAGCTTATGTCCCTGAGAATTCCATTCTCAGACACCTCATACGCTTCCTTAAAATATGGATCATCTCCATACATTTCTTTAAGGTTATCAAAACCCAAAGTTTTGACTCTGAATTTCCTCATAAGCAAACATTTCCTGCTCAAAGCATCAACAACTTTGTTAGCAGTCCCAAAAATATGCTTAATTACAAAAGTAAAATTCTGCATGTATTCAACCCATTTAGCATGCTTTTGGTTCAACTTCTCCTGGTGAGTTATGAATTGTAAAGCATGATTATCACTGTACAAAACAATCTCTTTAGGAACCAAATAATGTCTCCATTTCTTCAACGCTTGTATGACCGCATAGAATTCCTTGTCATATGTGGAGTACTTGACCTTCGCTTCATTCAGTTTCTCACTGAAGTATGCGATCAGCCTATCGTCTTGGCTCAAGACTGCTCGAATTGCATATCTACTTGCATCACACCTGACCTGGAATGTCTTGTTGAAATCAATCAAAACCAAAATTGGTTGCTTAGTGATCTTCTTCTTCAGGAGGTTGAAACTCTTCTCTGCTTCCTCCATCCAGTGAAAAGATTTATGTCTTTTCTTCACTGTATCCATCATCGGTGCACTAATTCCACTAAAATTTCGGATGAATTTCCTGTAGAAACTAGCTAAGCCATGGAAGCTTTGAACTTCAAACACACTCTTCGGTGATGGCCAATTCTTAATTGCATTCACCTTTTCCGGGTCCATCTTCAACTCATTTGCAGAGATAACAAAACCCAAATAAATGAGTTTTGTCCTCATAAATGATGATTTCTTCATATTAATCAGCAATTTCTGTTGCTGTAATCTCCTCATTACTATAGAAAAATGATTTAAGTGCTCTTCTTCTATCTTGCCAAAAATCGGTATATCATCAAGATACACGATAACAAATTTCCGAATGAAATCCTTCAGGACTTCGCTCATCAACCTCATGAAAGTATTAGGTAGATTCGTTAAACCAAATGGCATGACAAGCCATTCATACAACCCCTCATTCATCTTGAATGTTGTCTTCCATTCATCACCTTCTCTCATGCGAATCTAATGGTATCTGCTTTTCAAATCAACCTTTGAAAAAAATCTTGCTCCACTCAATCAATCCATCAAATCATTCATCCGTGGTAATGGAAATCTGTATATGATGGTGATCTTATTGATCACTCTTGAGTCTGTACACATCCCCCAACCTCCATATTTCTTTGGGCTGAGTATTGTCGGAACAACACTTGGAATCAATCTCTCTCTAACCAATACTTTGTCCATCAAGTCCTATACCTGCCTCTTGACTTCTTCATTTTCCTGCGACGTTAATATATACACTGCTTGGTTTGGTAAACTGGCTCCAGGTATAAGATCAATGTGATGACTTATACTCCTGATCGGTGGTAACGAACAAGGTAGTTCGCCCACTACTATATCATCGAACTCTTCTAGTAACTCCTGGATTTAGTCTGGTAAATCATCCACTCGTGTACTGGTTAAAACAATTTTAGGCTTCCTGACCACAATAAATTGTGTGTCTTCCTTCTTCTTAACCTCATTAAGAAGTTCCTTCCCACTCATGAGAAGTACAGTGTTGCTCACCTCTAGTTTCACTTCTTTAATCAGCAACAACATGTGAGTCCTTCCATTCTTCTCCAATGTGTATGTGTTCTTTCTCCCATCATGAACCACATTTCTATCATATTTCCATGGTCTACCCAACAATAGATGACAAACATCTATGGGAATGACATCACATAATATTTCATCCTTTCATCCTTCTATTTTAAATTCAACTAAACATTATTTAGTGACATTTACCTGATGTCCTTTTTGTAGGCACAAAACTCTGTATGGGCTTGGATGTATGCTAGTCTCCATCTCCATCTTTTCTACCATCTCTATAGAAACGATATTCTTTGTGCTACCACTGTCCACGATTACCTTACATACCCTGTCTTTAGTCTTGCAAGCAGTCTGAAACAGACTGTTCCTTTGGGTTGGGTTCTATACTTCCTTCTTTGGCTTTAAGAGAACTTTCCTGATCATCAAGGATCTTCCACCCTCAACATCTTCTGCCTCAAAATTCTTTCCTTGTGCTTTGGAAAAGTGAGTTTCACTACCATATTTCTTTATGTATGGAAACTCATAATATTTATGTCTATTTTTCCCACAGACAAAGCATTTCACTTCACCTCCTCGACCTCTTCCTCTTCCTCTATCTCAAGGAAAAGTATTTCTATCAGCATAATGCCCTCTCTGTGAGATTCCTCCTCTCTCAGTTTGGGGTTGAGGTTTCTTCCCCTCTTCTTTAGGTTTCTGAGTTCTATCTTTGACAATTGGTTTGCCTCTCGCTTGACTTCTGCCTCAGCCTCTTTGACCTTTCTTTCGGCTCAGCTTCTCTTCATCTTTCAGAGCCATCTGATAAGCATCTTCCACATTCCAAATGATCATCATGCTCATCTCATCTTGAATGTCATATCTCAGACCATTCATGTATCTGGAAACCTTTTCATCATCACTTTCTCTATGACCTACCCTGATGTTTATCTTGTAGAACTCTTCAGTGTATTCCTTCACTGACATCAGCTTCTATCTCAAATTTTGCATCCTCCGAAATAGAGTGATTTGATAATCCTTGGGTATGAATTTTGATTTCATCTTTGCAACCATTCTATCCCAAATTTTGATTTTCAGCTTGCCTTTGCAGCATCTGTCAGCCTGCAGTTCATCCCACCATAGCATTGCATGCCCTTTAAGTCTAGTGACAACATGTTTGACTTTTCTATCTTCCTCGACATCCTCATAGTTGAAGTATTTATCTAGAGCTGTAATCTAGTATAGAATCTCTTCAACATCCAGGTTTCCCTCATACATGGGAATCTCCATATTTTCTCTGGCACCTATCCTTGCAACAACCCTAAATAGGCATTTGTTTATAGCATCTTCGGCTGCGACTTCTTCTCCTTCGTGTCCAGTCTCATTTTCACTTTCAGCTTCGCTGAAATCCCCAGCGTCGACTGTGTGCCTCTGTGTTGTCTCCATAGCATCAAGCCTAGCACATAGTTCACGCATTTCCCTTTCCACTGTTGGATCAGGCATAGCCACTGGCCTGTCTCTTCTTCTCGGTAGCATGGCTGAGAAATATTCCTCTATTCTCTGCTATAGAAAGAAAAGACTTGTTCTGCAGCTTCTGATACCAATTGATGTGTATCAGAGTGCTCTTATTTATCCTCTCACTTCTTCTACCTATAGTACACAAAAAAGATCAAGCTCTGATACCACTTTGACACAGACCCCAAACCCGCAGGTCAAGATCAGTTCAGAGGATCATTCAAATCACCTTGAGCTGAAGTGGCTCTTTCAGATCCCTATTGGAACCTTCAACGAATTGATCCACAGGTCCTTATGAATTGAGCTTGCATGAACAAACACCAGGCATCAACCCAAATCTCCTTGACCACAACAACGTCGCGCCCTTCTCAAATTCGGGACTTCAGGTCTCGCAATTTCGCAATTCCTATTGTCAAGTTTCTCGACCTTCTACTGCTGAAACCCGAAATGTTGATTCTCCAAAATGTTTGGCCGGGTCCTCCTCCACATCCATATCGCATTTCAGGATTTTCGGAATCCCACAACAAGGAACCCCTACCTCTTGTCTTCGAAAATGCCGAAATGTCGAACCCCGAAACAGTCAACAAGTTTGACTCTACCTAGTGACAAGTACACCACCTATATTTTCCATTGTCCTCTATCTTTGACGTGGATTCTTACCACTTGTCACTCTTCTCTATTTTCAAGACTCTTGATCCCAGAGCACTGCCTCCCTCATTTCCCGACACTCGAATTGCCGAAATCCTGAACTCCACGCCAATTCTTGTCGCAACTCGCGACTTCGGGACTTTCGTTCCACTGTGCTCAAATCCTTGTTGTTAGGATCCTCGAGATGCTGAAATGACACTTTCCACAAGGTTTATGACCAATATTTCTCCGTTCGATCCAATGCTTAACCTCTCCACAACTCTCCTAGATCCTACGTTCCTCGCTACTTCGCGAATTCTCCACAGAGATCTTCTACCGCTCGTTGCTCCTTGATGGCTTCTGCGAAATAGACCAAGGTTCTCCCTTATGAACTTTACTTCTATCGGGTAACTTCCACTCTCGTCTCCCTTTGAGGTAGTTCGACCTCCATCCTCCTTTGAAGTGTTCAAAGGTGTTAACCCTCCTGAGATTTCTCTAGCAACTTCAAGCCTTGAAGGAACTCCTGCATGCACTCCTTGCGGCAACCTTTCGAATACTTCTGGGTATTTCATTCTTTTGACTCTGTGCACTCCCTATGATAGCAGTCCTTCAACTCTCCCGTTGGTTGATAAGTTCTGAACTTTCAACTGCATGCGCACTCCTTGCACGGCTTCTGTTCTTCTCCTGTACTTCTGCTGGAATGAGAACAACGATATCCCTCCTGATCTTTCAGAGATAAACTCCGAACCTTTGTCAACGCACTCCTTGCAGGAACTTCTCACTCAAGATAAGAAACAATTGAAACTCATTCACTTCCTCTCTCAGACTTCATATACTTAGCATGAAATCATACATTTAACCATAGAATAACAACAAAGGCATAACAGAGAGAATAAAACAACTGTAAGCATACCATTCACAATGAGTAAACAGAAAACATCATAACACCATGAAATCTGAATCAAAGTTTCATATATTAATTCAAAGCTCCTATACATGGGGTTTTCTCTACATCTCTCTCTGCTTTAGCTCTCTTCTTCTGTGCTATGCTAATGATTCAATGAATTTTCATAATACATGGACGAGGGTGTCTATATCCGTTTTCCCTCCTGCTCTCTAAACTGTCTAATCTATCATTTAAATCTACTTAATTTCATTAACTATGCATAAATGCCTCTACATTCTACAGATGAGAGCAAATTGCTCATGATATGTTTACAACGTCCAATACATAAATGCAAAGTACGCCTTCTAGATATTAAATTAACACTCGCTCCTTTAAACTTTCAAAACATTTCAAAACGTGAGAAATGTGTGTTGTGCTTTCCAGCTGTCTTCCGCCTCCACGCTCACTTGACTGCTTACGATGCTCCTACATCACAGGAGTTGGCACAGTTATCAAGACTCTGTCAATGGAAGGGAAAATTTTCTAGATTGGGAACGACTATGGTCGGATCTAGTGCAAGAGGAGTTCAGGTGGAACACCAGAGATGGATCTTCATCAAAGCGTGATGATGAAGAGGATTTTTCTTTGAATTCCAAGGCAAGGAAAGGGAAAGGGAATAAATTCCATTCAAAATTGAATTCTAAAGTCAAGAAGCTGGATTTGTCCAAAGTGAAGTGTTTTCACTATCATGAACATGGGCATCTCGCTACTAACTGTCCGCAAAAGAGGAAGAACAAGACGGTTGTTGGAGCTACAACTGGTGAGGCTCTTTTCTGGAAATTTGAACTTGAATTTTGTTTGATCGCATGCATGGCTTCAAGTGCATCAGGATCGGTGTGGTATTTGGATAGTGGTACTTCCTACCACATGATGAGACATAAAGAGTATTTCAGTGACTTGGAGGAGAAATATCTCATAATGCATATAGAGATGGGCGATGATGGACGATATAGTGCGATTGGTATTGGTACCATTACCTTTCAGAGGGAGTCAGGTAAACCATTTCAATTGAAAAATGTTATGCATGTTCCAGGTCTGAAGAAAAACCTAGTCTCAGTCGCAATGTTGGAGAACAGAGGCTATGATGTTTTTTTCAGTGATGGAAAATATTTCCTGCGACATAAAGCAATGGCTCAAGTAAAGAAGATAGGGATTCGAGTTAAGAATCTCTACATGCTGGAGGTAGATGGTTGTGGTGCCATGGTGGGCAAGGAAGAAAAAGTGGTGAGCCGAGATGAGGGAGAATTATGGCACAGGCGATTGGGACATCTTCATAATGGATCCTTGAATATCATGCAACAAATATCTACTAGACTTCCAATGAGAACACTTGCTCAACTAGATCAGTGCAAGGGGTGCACAATGGGGAAGTATGTAAAGTCCACCTTGGATGAAAAGGAGAACCATGCTTCAGTGATCCTGGAGAGAATTCACACAGATGTGTGTGGACCATTCTCAGTTTCTTCAACAACAAAACATAGGTATTATGTTATTTTTGTTGATTACTTTTCTCATAAATGTTGGATATTCTTCATGCAGAAGAAGGATCAAACATTCCCAAAGTTCTATGAATTTAAAGAATTGGTGGAGAAAGAGTCGGGGAAGCAAGTGAAGGCTCTAAGGAGCGATAATGGTGGAGAATTCATCTCTAACGAATTCAAAGACTTCTGTAGCAGAGAAGGAATTCAAAGAGAACTCATAGCGCCTCATAACCCATAGAAAAATGGGGTCGTGAAGAGAGAGAACAGAATTATCGTGGGTGTTGCATGAGCGATGTTGCATGATCAGGGCCTACCAATGCATTTGTGGGCAGAAGCATGCAATACTGCGGTTTATGTGAAAACCTGTTTTCCTCATAGACTACTTCGCATGAGTACACCTAAATAATCCTTCACTGGTAAGAAACTTGATGTTTCTCATTTTAAAAATTTTGGCTCATTTGTTTATGTGCATGTGACCAAGGATGCCAGGAAGAAGATGGAACCAACTGCTGAAGTTGGGATATTTGTGGGGTACATAGAAACACCCCATAATTATCATGTGTATTTACCTAACAGTAAGATTATTGTTATGCGATGGGATATAAAATTCGATGAGGGGAAACCCATGGGTTTGTCGCTTGAGAGGGAGTTAGACTTGCATGCAGAAGAGGAACTGTTGGTTCCCAAAGATGAGTCTCAATATGTGGATCAGCCACATGAGGAGGTTCATGGAGTGGAGGAAACCACTCAGGAAGAGAAATCCATCATAGATGGAAGAAATCACACCACGAAAGCTGACAGATTGAGACTAGATGTTGCACAGAATGTAGGAGCCCCTACTTCACAACGCAGACAGAGAAAGTGTCCTGATCAATTTACTGGATACATGGCTCTCATGAGAAAAAGTATTGTGACTAAACCATCTTCCTTTCAGGAAGAAATGTAGGATCCCACTTGGGTTGATGCTATGGTGGAGGAGTATGACTCCATTGTCAAAAATAGTGCATGGGAAATTATCCCAAGACCGGTCGACAAATCAGTGATAGGTTCGAGATGGATCTATAGGGTAAAGCAAGTTGTTGATGGGAGTGTGGAGAAATACGAGGCCAGGTTTGTGGCCCTAGGCTTCTCATAGATTGAGGGGATAGATTATGATGAGACCTTTGCACTTTTCGCAAGGTACTCTTCCATAAGATCCATGCTTGCACTCTCAGCACAGATGGGCTAGCGCATTCATCAGATGGATGTAAAAACTGTGTTTCTCAATGGGATCATTGAGGAAGAAGTGTACATTGAAAAACCAGAAGGTTTTGAGACCTTTGATAGAGAGTCGCATGTGTGAAGACTCAAGAGAGAACTGTATGGGCTGAAGAAAGGACCCCATGCTTGGTACACTCAGATAGATAACTATTTCACTGGATTGGGCTTCACCAAAAGTGAAGCGGATGAAAACCTATACCAAATTTTGGTGGAGGGTAAGATTTTAATAATTGTTCTTTATGTCTATGATTTAATACTGATTGGTGATGAGAAGTTGATACACTCATGTAAGGATGACGTTGCAAAGGAGTTCAAGATGAAGGATTTGGGCCTTCTTCATTATTTCCTTGGATTGGAAATATGAGAGTGAGATGGTGAAATTTTTATGTCTCAAAGAAAGTATGCAAGGGAGATACTGGGTAAGTTTCACATGGAGGGCTACAAATCCATGGATACACCTCTTCCAGGAAACTGGAGGAAAGAGTATTATACTTCTGGAGAGGTAGTGGATTCTACTGTCTATCGATAGTTAGTGGGTTCGCTAATTTATTTAGTGAACACGAGACCGAACATTTTCTATGCGGTTAACCACCTAATTCAAGTGATGGTTAAGCCTACCAAACTCTTTTGGAAGGAAGGTAAGCATGTCCTGAGATATCTAAAGGGCACATTTGAGTATGGATTATGGTACAGACAGACGGATGAGGTGAAGTTGCATGGCTTCATGGATGCAGATTGGGAGGGCAACCCAACAGACAAAAAGAGTACATCAAGGGGGATCTTTAGTATCGGATCTACAGTTGTTTCTTGGTACAATAGGAAACAAATATCCATGGCACTTAGTTCAGCAGAAGTGGAATACATGGCAGCGAGTCAAGCTGCATGTGAGGCTATCTGGATGAGAAAGATCTTGGTTGGTTTGTTTGGTTCTCATTTAGATCCAACAATGATTCATTGTAATAATCATAGTTTCATTAAACTCTCGATTAATCTTGTGTTTCATGATAGATCTAAGCATATAGATATCTAGTATCATCATCTCAGAGATTGTGTGCAACGAAAGATCGGGATGCAGACATTCTGATGAAGGCGCTCACTAGGAGAAAATTCAAATATCATAGAGACAGGATTGGGGTGAAAGATAATATTTTTATTGTTGAGAGGGAGTTATCCAGGTGGATATTGGTGGCCACCCACCTTTTTCAACTGGCTAAAAATAGTTTTCTGGCAAATTTGGCAATTTACTATTTTTAGCAATTTTTAACTTCTACGGCCATTTTGAGGGCCCAAATGAAGGTTTTTCGAGATCGAGGTTCCAAATCATAACCAAGAGCATGATTGATCCCCCAAAATTAATCTTCTCGATGATACCTTTCCAATGATCTATCATACACCTAAAACGGAGATCGTATGCAAACGTTACGACCCCGAGAAGTTGATGTACTAACTTACCGAAATGGGGCCCACATGACTTTTGGCGCTTCATCTCCTAGGGTTAGGTTTTTGGATGTATAGAAATTTTGACATTCTTGTTTATTGTAAAAATTCCTTCAAAGCCTCATTGTAATCATCTTCTTGCGAATGCGAGTAGCCGTCACATCTCTTCTCAAAGATA
>SNQJ01S0108326.1:4517-17343 GCA_010110895.2 Picea sitchensis
GGAAGCCATAAGAATATCATCTCAGCAGAGGTCGTTAAACAATTGGGATTGTCGACAACACCACACCCGCAACCATACAACATTGGGTGGCTTCACCAGGGACAAGATCTTCATGTCATCCAACAATGTCGATTGTCATATGAAATCCATCCCTTCAAGGATGAGGTATTATGTGATGTTTCCCTACTGGGTGTTTGTGATGTTCTCTTGGGCCAACCATATATGTGGAAGCACCATGATGTCTATGAGTCTCAACCCTGTAATTCCATTGTTACTCTAGGGGGTCAACTCTACATGATACCAAAGGTAGTTCCAACTACTGCCCAACCCAAAAAATGCCACAAGGTAGTATCTCATATTACAAAATTCAACATCTTCACAATTTTTTCAAAAGGTGAACAGAAGGATACTGCAACCACTACAGCCTCGTCCCAAGCACCTTCTATCCAATAGAAGCAGGTCAATAAGAATGCAACAAATTGCAAATATTCCTTCTGCACCTAGACATCTCATGTAGCTTGACTGATTGAATAGATTCAACCCCACCAGCAATAGGTTCCTGACATCCTTCCACAATGCAACGTCTCCAGCAAGGAAAGAAATGCACCAAGATTCAATCTCTTTACCCTCTCCCCTGGGAACTCAACACAATGGAGACAATTTATTTTGAAGGAGGGAGGATTGGTCCAAGTGGATATCGGTTGCTACCCAACTTTTCCATCTGGCTCAAAACAGTTTTCTGACAGTTTTGGCAATTTATTTTTTTTAGCAGTTTTTAACTTCCGGGGCCATTTTGAGGACCTAAATGAAGTTTTTTCGGGATCGATATTCTCAATGATATTCAAAGTCTCTTATTGAGCCCCCAAAATTAATATCCTCGATTATACCTTTCCAATGAGCTATCGTGCGCCCCAAATGGAGATCGTATGCCAAAGTTACACCCTCGGGAAGTTGATACACCAAACTACCGAAAACGGGGTCCTCACAATTGTTGGCTTTTCATCTTCCGGGTTTAGGGTTTTGGATTTTATTTATGATAAAACTTCCTTTGGAGCCTCATTGTAAAATTAAATTCTTGCGAATGTGAGTAACAAACACATCTCTCCTCAGAGATAAGCTTCCACCATTCTAGTGAGTCTTTCACTCTGCATTTTTACAGTCTTTGTACATTTTCACTCATTAATAGAAAATTGTGTATTACTATATCTCTATGTTTATGGTTGCATCTCTAATACATTTATGCTATATTACTGGATACCTGAGATATCTTTGTACATTTATTTATTATATCTCCTATCTCATTTCGTGCCGAAAATAATCTGTATTAGTGGTATCAGAACAGGCTACTCTTGATCATTTTTCAGTGCAAGTCCCCGACGAGGTACGAGTATAGAAAGTTGGGTATCGAGCTTTTCTCTCTTAAGTACAATCTCTCTTTCACACCCAAGAAAACCTCCATGGCGGAAGAAAATAAAAACGATAGAGGAGACGATTATATTAATATTTTGCTTGAGCAAGCTCTCACACAACAAAGGGATGAAATGATGAAGAAGTTTCCCCACATACTTCAACGCCTGCTGATAACAACAAGCACGTCTTCATCAAGCATCCACTTTGGAGGAACCTCTCCTTTCAAGGTACAAGTTAATTTTGATATTCCCATATTTGAAGGACAGATAGATGTAGATGCCCTAGAAAAATGGTTAAATTTGCTAGAAGGTTATTTCTATGTTCATAATTTCTCTGAAGGGAAAAGAACACCTTCGCACTCCTTAAGGCTCTCGCCCATGTCAAACATTGGTGGGAAACATACTGGGAGAAAATTTCCACAGAGGAGTCTGGAATATATGGGGTCGAGACCACTTGGGATTTTTTTGTGGATGCGGTAAACGAACAATATTACCCAGTTGGAAACTATGAGGACCAGTACATGAGATGGGACACACTGTGGAAAGAGAGGAGAAAAGTAGTTTCAGAGTTCACCAATACCTTCCATACCTTACACAACAAGATGGGTATCAAAGAATCTGAACGAAAATTGGTTCTGAAATACCGTGGGTCTCTACATAGATACATCCAAACTGAAATGGATTTTCTGGACATCTCATCACTTGGTGCTACTTATTGATATGTTGTTAAATTTGAGTAGAAATTTAAGCACTAGAACAAATGGGTGTTCAGGTCTGCAAATCCACAACAACCAAAGTGTGATAAAGATGGCCCTAACAAAAACTCTCATGAACACAATTCCAAGCCATAGGAAAATAAGGTTCATAGAAAGATGAAGGACGCCGGAAAATGGTGTGATTTCCACAAAATCCCCTGGCACAACACCGATGAATGTCGCTCAAAACAATCATTGGTGGCTGATATCAAAGACAAGGAGCCAAACCCTGATTCATAATCTGATTCATAAAATATCGATAGAATACATATCATCGATGCAGACCCCACTGCTATTGTCACCACCGCAACAATTTGACTAGAAGAACCCACAGATCCTGAAGAGGGGGAGTGACTTTTTCATTTAGAGATGTGGGTGAAGGGGACCCCGCTGCATTTTATTGTTGATAGCACAAGCCAAAATAACCTCATCTCAGCAGAGGTCATCAAATAGTTGGGATTGTCGACAACAACACACCTGCAACCATACAACACTGGGTGGCTTTTCCAGGGATGAGATCTTCGTATCAGCCAGCAGTGTCGATTGTCATACGACATCCGGTCCTTCAAGGATGAGGTATTATGTGATGTTTCCCCACTGGATGTTTTTTATGTTCTCTTGGGCCAACCATATATGTGGAAGCACCAGGCTATCTATGAATCTCAACCCCGTAGTATCATTGTTACTCTGAGGAGTCATCTCTACAGGATACCAGAGGTATCTCCAACTACTATCCCACCTAAACAATGCCACAAGGTAGTATCTCATACTACAAAATTCAACTTCTTCACAATTTGTTCAAAAGGTGAAAAAAAGGATACTACAACCACTACAGCCTCGTCCCAAACACCTTATATCCAACAAAATCAGGTCAACAAGAATGTAGCAAATCAAAAATATTTTCTTCTGCACCCAGACATATCATGTATCCCAACTGGTTTAACAGATTGAACCCCACCAGCAACAGGTTCCTGACATCCTTCCACAACGCAACGTCTCCAGCAAGGCAAACAATACACCAAGATTTAATTGCTTTCCCCTCTCCCTCGAGAACTCAAGGAAATGGAGACCATTTTTTTGTAAGGAGGAAGGATTGATCTAGGTGGATATCAGTGGCCATCCACTTTTTCCATCTGTCTCAAAACAATTTTCTGGCAATTTTGGCAATTTACTATTTTTAGCAGTTTTTAACTTCTGGGCCATTTTGAGGGCCTAAATGAAGGTTTTTCGGGATCGATCTTGTCAATGATAGTCGAAGGCTTTGATTGATCCCCCAAAATTAATATCCTTGATGATACCTTTCCAACAAGCTATCGTGCACCCCAAATAGATATTGTATTCCAAAGTTATGCCACCAGGAAGTTGATACACCAAACTACCCAAAATAGGGTCCATAAAAATGTTGGATTTTCATCTTTCGGGCTTAAGGTTTCAGATTTTCTTTATGATAAAAAGGCATTTGGAGCCTCATTGTAAAATGACCTTCTTGCGAATGCAATTAGCGGACACATCTCTTCTCAGAGATAAGATTCCACCATTCTAACGAGTCTTTAACTCTGTATTTTTACAGTCTTTGTACGTTTTCGCTCATTAATAGAAAATTGTGTATTACTGTATCTATATGTTTATGGTTGCATCTCTGATACATTTTTGTTATATTATTGGATATCTGATATATCTCTGTACATTTATTTATTATATCTCCACTCTCATTTCGTTCCGAAAATAATCTGGATCAGGCTTGGAACCCCAGCTGTTGGTCGAGCTCCTAGAAGATTTGATATTTTGTCCGTTGGTATTCCAGTCATTCAAGGGTTGGGCCTCCAACGACTCCACACCAAATCATGGTGGTATCCAAGTTTAGTTGAATATGGGAACTTGGTGGTAATTCCCTTTGAATTTTTTGTACTACTCTCCACTTATGCGATACATTCTTCAAATGGCTTACCCAAAATTTGAACATGATGTTGGTCAAGATGGAGTCAGATGATCTGAATGCTCCTAATATAAAGCCCTGAATTTATTCATATTCGGGCTCTACTGTGAAGTAAATGTAGGTTCTCCGTCTGGGAATACTTGGTTCATGGAAATCCAAATTAGAAATGATGGGAATTTGTTTGTGCGGTCATTTTCTTGGAAATATTTGCAGTTGATCTTGATTAATGTAGCTAGGTGATCTTCCCAGTCGAACTGCGCCTTCGACTGGAAGATTTGTTCAATAGGTTCTAACATTGAAAGATTCATGTCTGAAGATTGACCCATGATTTTCAGGCACAACGACACTATAATACATGTCCATTTTGCATGAAGGTTTGTGACTTTGTTGATCAACAACCCTTTTGAGTTTTTTGTTGATGCTCATCGAGTGAGAGTCTAAATCCAGTTATTAGGGTAGAATTTTTGGGAATTGGAGTGCATGCATAAGGAATTCCAATGATTATGTGGATCATTCCTCCCATGATCCTGACTAGAAAATCTATCCATGGATGGTCATTATGGTACCGACTGATAAGGAATTTTTCATCCTATTCATTCCAACCATTGAAGTTTGGGACTTGAGGTGCGCCCGGGAAGTGTCAGATACCTTCTACCTCAAGGAAGTTTTCTTCTTATTTTCAAGCACCATCTTCCATCCCCCATGCTGTGAAAAATTTCCAATGTAGAGACCATTTAATATCCTTTATTCGGGCATTGCAGATGTTTTCCATGCATTCTTGTTGTCCAGTTTCATCAGTTTTGTCAAATTTTTACTTTCTCCTCGATTTGATCAATGGATCTCCAACCTGTCCTCTCAGTCTTGGCATCTTTGTGATTTCTTGGAGGTCAGATTGATATTTATGGATTTCATGGCTCAAATTCACGGCTGGGAGTTCTATAGCTTGACTATGCTCATGCTCGGGTGTAAACAAGTGTGAGGCAAATTTGTGTTCCTCGTCCAAATTTATAAGCGGGAGATGGAGTGGGGACATTAATTTTGTTAACGAGGATATTAATTTGTATGTCTCGATAGTGGTGTAAAAAGTAATTATTTACTCATGTGAGTGGACTTCTATGTCGATGAAGCATTGGTGGTCTATCTTGTCCCATCGAGCATTATTGGCATTAACACATTCTCACGGTTTAGTCACATCAAATCTGTCGATTTCAGCTTCTCTGGGTGTGCGCTGCACTTGAGCGATATTTGTTTGTGACACTTGTTTGGGTCGGGTATTTTGGACAGTCAGGGACCTTTGGTCAAATTTTCCAACCATGTTGGTTTATTCTTTCCTTTTAATTCTATGAATGCTCAGCCTTTTGAATACATACTTGATTTGTTGAGGATATTCTTGTTTTCTTGAAGTGTTGTTTGCACGCTCACTTGTTTGAGATTTTTCCCACTCGCTTGATCTTCATGATTCACATTTATGAGTTTTTTTTTTAGTTGAATGATGTTATTCTCTTTCAATCGGTCAATTGGTTTGTTTGTTCAGGTAATGGTGCAAATTTTGTCTGGGTACGAAACTCGCTCTTTATTTTTGGGTTTCCTCTCTGATTGTCACCCGGGGACCTTGTTTTCTTATCAACTTCGAGAATTTTTGTGTGAATGAATGTGTTGATAGTGTGAGTTGTTAATATATCTTATATTTTTCAATCCATTTCTGTACCTAATTCTCGTAACCGACTTGTCTATTTCTTAATTTTGATTTCTTGATTTGTATGTTCTTAATCTTTCTTTTACTTTTATTGCTTTTTCTTGCCTTTATTTTATATTTTTCTTTTTCTCTACTTGTTGTTTTATTCTCACTTTCGACTCAAGTCACTTTGAAAGGATTTTGATCTAGTCGATTCCTACTGGCACCCCCAAAGAGGTTTCACTAGCAGGACTTTATACTACTATGTGCGATATTTTTCAAATGGTTCCCAATGACTAATTTCTTGAAGGGGTACCCTTGCAGTGTTTTTAACTGTACTACTCCTAATGGTTAGATGTCCTCAACCACATATAGACCCAACCATGCAGTTTATATCTTCCTTGTTTTTCCTTTTATCTGACTGTTGTATGATAGTACCAAGTCTTCATCGTTGATATCCTTCTTTTTAAGGTGTTGATCATGTCAAGATTTTTGCTGACTCTTTAAAATTTCCTACTATTGTTGCACCAACATCCTTTCTTGTTCTAATTGGTTTAGTTGATATAAGTGGTGTCTTGTATTAAGCACATGGTGGAATTCTAGGATAGAGGTTATCCGACCTGCATTAGCACAAAAGTGTAATGGGATTACTGCTTCTTGACCATAAACTAATTTTAAGAGCATATGGCCAATCGATCTTTTGTACATTGTTCTATCAACCCACAATATTGTAGGAACTCTATCATCTCAATCGTCTATGTCAAGTCCACATATTTTTATTATGCCCTTGTGTAATGTCTTGTTAAATTTCAACAACTCCATTAGCCTGAGGATGATATGCATTTGTCTTTCTATGACGATCATGAATTTATTAAGAAATACTTCAATTGTACTAATGATGAAGTGAGTTCCTTGATCACTAATTATTGTCAAATGGAAATCGAATATGGTTACTATATTTTCTTAAATGAATTTTGTAGGTGTTTCCTTTGTGCAAGTCTTGACTAGTTCTAGTTCTACCCATTTGCTTAAGTATTTGACAGCGGCAATTATGTATTTTCTCTTGACCTTTTTTCTCTTTGTGGAAATGGGTCGAAAAAATAAACGACCCAGATTTCAAACAGTAAACTGGGGTTTACTGAATGTAAGGGAATTTCATTTTTCCATAACGATCAACATATCCTCTGACACTTATCGCATTTATTTATCTTTTCTCAACAGTATTTCTGTAAGGTCGGCCACCAAAGGCCGACTTGAAGGATTTTCTTGGCTGTCATGTCGGCTTGAAAATGTCCTCCTGCTAGGCCTATGTGTTCCTCATTAATGATGACTTCACATTCATGTTCTAATGCAAATCTTTGCAGAATATTATCAATTCCTAGCTTGTAGAGGTAGCCATTCATGAGAGTGAATGGAACAACTTTCATTGCTAGAATATTTTGTTTTTTAGTGGGAGGATCATCAAGGGCCTTACCTTCTTCTAGAAAATTTACAGTTTCTTCTAATTCTTTGGGAGATGATTCAACCCTGAATAATTTTGCATCCAGTAAATCATCATCTATTCCTATTAGGTCTTCTCCCATCTCAAGTCGGGACAGAAGATCCAGGCCGACATTCTTCTTTCCCAGTCAGATTACTATTTTGAAGTCGAATTCTTGAAAGAGTAGTATCCATCGACAAATTTTTCCCTTGATGGACTAGTTTGTTCACTATATGTTTTAGCGTCTAATGGTCCGTGAAAATATAAAGGTATTTTCTAGTAGATAGTGTCAAAAATTTTGCAGGGAAAATATCATTGCTAAATATTCGTGTTTGATCGTCGAGTAGTTTGTTTCCTCTTTATTTAATTCCTAGTAGATATGCATTCGGGTGGTCAACCATGTCATCATATGGCTGGGCTAAAACCAATCCGACAACTACATTGGATGTGTTGAAATGAACATGAAATTTCCTGGACCAATATGGAAATCTTAGGATGGGTGCTTCTACCAATTTTCTTCTTAATAGTTCAAACGATTTGTCACATTCCTTTAATAGTTCAAACGATTTGTCACATTCCTGAATCTAGTGTAACTCGACCTCTTTTTTTAATAGCTTGTCAATTGGAAAAGTGATGTTGGAGTAGTGTAAGATAAAATTTCTATAATACCCAGTGTGTCCAAGGAAGATTTTGATTTTATTTTGGTTAACTGGTGGCTTTAATTCAAGAATAACCTTGATCTTAGCCATGTCAACATTAATTCCATCCTTGCATACAATGTGGCCCAAAAGTATACCTATAGGTGTAGCAAAGATGCACTTTTTGATGTTTAATGATAAGTGAATCTGCTTGCATCTCTCCAACATCATTCTTAACCATTGGATGTGGTATTTCAGTAGGATGTAGATAGTATAGTCGTCAAAATACACAGTCATTGTTTTATAAATATACTCTTGGAATTCCTTGACTATTATCCTGGAAAAGACTATTGGGGCATTTTTTAGGCCGAATGACATTGCTTTGTACGCAAATGATCCAAACTCGGAGATAAATGTAGTTTTTTCCCAATATTTTGTTGTTATAGGTACTTGATTGTATCCATAAAATCCATCAGTGAATGAATAACATTCATGTCCAACTACTTCATTAATAATCTCATCAGCAAATGGCATTGGGAATGGATCAAACACTGTGAGTTTATTTATTCCTCGGAAGTCAACGCAGATTCTTAGCTTCTTTAGGTCGTGCATTTTGGGTTGTACAACCATTAGACTTGCCCATTTTGACTTGTCAATCAAATATACAATGTCAGCAACTACCATTGCTTTGTTTTCCTTTTGGACAATGGGATTGTATTTATGTGTTAGTTTATATGGTCATTTTTTAATAGGTTTGGATCCTAGGATGAGGTTGATTTTAATCTCCCCCATATCTTGTACCAATCCTTTGAGGTATTTGTAATCATGTGCAAAGACATCCTGGACTTCTTTCAATAGGTTGACTATTTCCATTGTTTGCTTGTCGATATAATAGTTTCCTATTCCGACCATTTTTGGTCGACCATCTATTGAGATGTTGAACTCTTTGGTTTTGATTTTTGCATCCATCCATTCTATCTCTTTCGACTCATCCAATTGGAATTATCCTTCCACGACTTTATTATATCTTGATGGGAAGTCAATATTTTTTGGATCTTATTTTTATTCTTTCTCTTCCTTTGCTGAAAAGCATAATGTTTTTACATAATTTTGTACTCCTGGATGGTTTTTCTTCCATCGTAAACCATTCCCTGGAAAAATTATGTTTTCCATATCTATTCGACGAGCTATGAATATCTCTGGATTGAGTGTCAATACTGAGTTACAAGTCGAAGTCGAGCCCACACTGAATTTATATTTTCCTTTTTGTTGAATCTCCCGGGGACTTGTTTTTTATAAAAAGTTTTTGATCTCTCTTGTTGCTTCCTACAATAGTGCTTCTTCAAGATTGAATTCAAAGTCTTAGAGGAAATTGTTTTTTTATTTCATTCCAGTCAAATATGTGCCCACATGCTTCTTTGATTTAATACAATTTGTGTGGTATATCATCCAATGTATTTGGGAACATATGCGGCCACACTCTCTTATCTCAGTAACCTGCTTTCCTCCATTCCTTCTCACATTGTTGGATGTGATTAACTGGGTCGAACCTAGTTTTAAAGGCCGAGATGTCGAGATTTGAGAGTTTTTTCCTGCCAAATATTTCAAAAAAGTAAAGGGTGGCAATATTCCATATTTGTAATCGACGTGCATGTTTCTCCCACCATCAGGTTGCTTGGCATGTGAAGGATTAAATAATACTTTTAACTCTCCATTGTTATTCGACTGACTTGGAAACCTCATCAACATGCATTGATGGAAAGTTCCTTTCACTGAACTGCAAGGTTGCTTTGTCTGTGAATGCATCGAAATCAGTGTTGGTGTCTGCGTGAGATTTATTTCGACCACGATAGGTATTGATTGTACTAAGAAGCATGATTTGGATCGCCTTATTGGTATCACTTCTATCGACCAAAACTCTTTTGCTTGTGCTTCATAATTTTCCATTTTCCAATTGAATAGTTTTGTATCTGATTTTTGACCTATTGACAATGGAGACCAGAGTAAGATTTCTCCTTCATTGTTGGGTTCCATTATATCCTTATACTCATTCACGACTTGATATAGTTGACGGGATTCATGTGCTTCATCCCATGTATTGACCCAAGGTTTTCCTTCCTTTGGGTCCAAGGGGATTATGATTTTTCTACCACTTCCTTTTAATTTGATTCTATCTCTTTCAAGGGAAATTGTGGCCCTCATGTTTCAGCCCCAAGGTCATCTGACCAATGTAGGGTAGGAAGGGATTCCTTTGACCAGACTAGTTACTTCAAAGTTGACTCTCATCAAGATTTCCATTATAGATGTTATTACACTTTTGAGTGTGCTAATTAGCTCAATAAACCTCTAATATGCTAACTTTAGAAAATTCATTGTAGGATGAGGCAGGGGTTTCCCAAGTCGAACCCATGTTTCTCTTGGAAGGATATTTACCTGGGACCCAAAGTCAACTACAACTTGTTTGATCATTTGTCCGTCGATTTTGAGGTTGATTTGTGGGTCGAAGTCATTTATTTGTATTTCCTGCGATAGCTGTCGAGCAATTTTGATTGGTCTTTGGTCATTGTTATACTCTCTTAGAATACCCAGTAGGTTGATTAAGAGACCGAATGGCAGTTTTTATTTTAATACTTGCATAAATTCATCTATTTCAGTCTATGAGATATTAGTATGTCCTCCCTTATTTGATTTTTCCTCGTAGATATTTATAAAGAATTTCATTACTTCCCTCATTAGTTTTTCTTCATGTTTCGGTTTGAGATATGTGTGTCGGCCTCCCTTCTATCGGCTTGGCAGTTCTGGATAAATGTCTTCACCAAATCTCAAGCATGTTACTACATGGAGGTTCTTTGAATTCAAAATATCTTTTTTGGGTATTGTGTGCAAGAGATGTACGCTTCTTTTATTCGTTACTTTTTCTAACACGATTGGACAATATTCTAGGTAGTGATTTCCCACTCCACAAATATTATAGAACTTGAGATAAGTTATATATTTGATTGGGAATATAGATTGATGTGGTCATCCTTCCAACAATTAAAGCATCAATAATGTCCATGAACCTGTCTTCTTCCGAAATTTCCTTGTCCTCCTCATCCTCGACCTTGATATCCTCCACGATCTTGACCTCTGTAACAGTTTCCACTTTGGTCGACGTTCTAGTCTACTATTTGTGTATGATACACTGATCGAATGTTTGTTCGATTTTTCCCATTTATCTTACATTCTTGAGTTGAGTGATTTTTTTCGTCGCATATATGACATTAGTTTGGACGCACATTTCTTAGAGTGCATGGGCAATCCCTTGTAGCATGATTTGTTACACCTTCACATATATCACAAAATGTTTCAATGTGAATCTGATGGACTGCAGGATCTAGTGCATCGTTGAAATTGCATTAGTCTTTTGTATGGCCTTCGTAGGAACATATTGTACACCATAGTTCGTTGTGAGAGAGAGACATTTTTTTAATTGATTGTTGAAATTCTCCAACCTTTTCTTCTAGTTGTTTCTCAATGATTGATGAAGTCGAAGCACCTTTGTCATCCATTTATATGCATTGGGATTTTTTCGAGACTTCTTCACATGTCAAGAGATCGTACATATGTAGAGGTACTATGATATTTTGTAGTAGTCCTTCTATGTACGATTGTACAAGCAATATCTCGTCAATTTCACATGGAATTTGACTCAAAAGATTTTTAAACCTTTTATCATATTCTCGGATGGTTTCACCCAGATTCTGCTTGATTTCTTTCATTTTTTGTCCTACAAGGTGGTTGATGTCTCATGTTTTGAAGAATTTGAGGAAATTCTTCTTGATATCTAACTTTGAGCATTGTTGATTGTCGGTGTAATTCACAAACTAGGTAATATCTCTTGCTCGAAGCATGACACAAAATGTGCCATTTGTTTATCCTCGTCAGGTATGTTTGTTGCATCCCATAATTTAGCACAAATGAACCAATGTATTTTTGGATCCTTGTCACCTTCATAGATTGGGATGTGGTTGAGCCCCATTGTTACTTTCTTGGATTTTTTCTAGGATGGAACTATTGCAAGAGTTTGTGTTGAATTCGATTAAGAAGTTGGGTTGCTTTCTTGAGATGAAGTCTAAATATTCAACTCGACTGGTATAATCTGTTGTTGATATTTAGTCAGGATGTATTCAATTTCTAATTGCACTTGTTATGTGCTTGGAATTAGAACATATATATAACAATATTTGTCTATATACTCGACTAATCATCCTCTAAAGGGTCGTGTTGATTCATTTTCATTGTCTTTTGAGTTAGAATCTTCCAAAAGTAGATTCGATAGTGGGGCAGAGTCTATATCCAGTTGTCTTCCTCCTGACTTCTAACATTTTCGACTTGGGTGTGCTTCAACTTCAACTTATATCATCTCACAGATCATCCAACCCCCCGACGTTGGCCCGAATTACTCGCAGTTGACAGAGTTCATAATTTTTTCTATGCTCATTTCTTCAAGAAGTACTCCCAAGCTTCTCTGGTGTCTTTTCAGTTAGATTCCAAAAATCATTCCCACTTGTCTTATTTCTCTTTCCAATTAGAATTCGATGGATTATTTTTCAGAAGGGGTCATTACTCAATGATGTCATTGGCTCCCTTGTCTAAGAGGAACTTGTGAAGTAAGGACGGGACAATGCAAACAAACTCGTTGTGAATTTTTGTATAAAAATTGTTTTTGATGGTTTGGATTGATTCTCTATCTTCAATCGCTTTCTCTTCAATATAGTCTCACACGATTTCTGCGAACCACTCGTCAAGGTTTGTTCTTCCTCTGTTTATGATTTTTTGCATCAATTGCTCATCGGGGGTGAGTTTGCGCATCAGATTGATTGAGATATTCGTAGAGTGATTTTGTAATGGATTTTAGGAATCACTTGTGCATCTTAGAGAAGAAATGAGT
>SNQJ01S0108326.1:52019-66660 GCA_010110895.2 Picea sitchensis
CTTCAAAATTTGCGATGAAAAAGATATGATACCCTTTGTCACGTCCCCAAAGTGTGTCTTCCCGAATCTTGTGATCGTGCACCTCTTCAGGTTGTGTGGCACCACGACAGTCCTCACTTGGCTACTTGGAAACGCCAAGAATACTTTTTCTGGACTACGCCTCTTCACCTAGAGCATACCCATACTCCGCTCTAAGCTATGGGTGAGTCACACTCCTACTCTAGTGCAACTCTCTTGTATACTTAGATGATTTGTTAACAACTTAACACTTAGTCATTTAAGCATACATCCATGAAATGAATAAAACACATGCAAAACAAATAAGAGACACATAGATATAGTGCAGGGGGCACAAAACATGCCTAACACTTGGCTAAGTCTTATTATTGTGAAACAATTACGATATGAGAACTATTGGCTCAGTTTACAACTTGGGAAGAGTCACATGATTTGCCTCACCTCACCAAAACAATCATACACAGATTCGTCACACCAAGGTTTGTTCGTCGTAACAAATTTTGCGACCCCTGCGGAGCACCCCAAACATGCATCCACCACAAAATCATTGTCTCTTCTCTATCACAAGACTTCGCACATACCTACGGTTCTGTCGCATAACATGCCTCCCTCAGAGCTCCGACAAGACTTCCCCAAACTCAACCCAAAAGAAGGTTGCCCCAACTCTATGCACATAATCAACTCAAGGAAGCACAAGTCTTCCCATGTGGAGCGACTTGGCTCCCTGAGGGAGCTTGCCTCTCTTCATCCAAGTTTTCCTCAGAATCATAGAGACGATCTTGCTCTCCTTGTTGTGCAAATATTCCTTCCTTGGTTGTATGCCCTTGTTCTCTTATATGGACTCCAAAGGTCACCATCATGGATCGTCATATCATTTGGATGCATCACACCCCTTCGCGAACCATCATGCCCAAACAAATCATTGCACCCCTTTACGGACCTAATGCGCCCATCAATCGTCGCGTCCCTTGGGACCGAAACACCCCAACCTTGGTGAGCTCCTCATGTCGATGTACCCCAACCTCTTTGGTGCACCCCTTCTCTTGGTTGCTTCCGCCTCATGCTTGAGCAAGCCCGTTGGCGTATTCGCATGCCCAAGGCACCCACTTGCCCGACTAGTGTGACTCTTGGGTGTCAAGCAACCCCAAGCTCCATCTCCTTGAGGACTTGGGCAAGGGTCTTCATTCCCTTCTAGCCAAAGACCTTACATGCACCACAATAACCTCAATTCTAAAACTAACACGTGATTGACAGTGACAGATCAATGACTTCTCATGATAAGTGGACCTAAACAATCCAATAAAAACATAATAATTCTCCTCCAAATTTCACGGCGTCGACACCCTTGAACGTTTAGTCCACGAGAATCTAACATGGCTGTAGATTTTTGTGGATTTTAATTTCGAGTGAATTTGCACATCACTTCACATGCATCTCATGTCCGATCATTTAAAAAATGTAAGTAATAAATATTTTTTCAATTGATTTTCATAAATAGATTATTTATTTGGTTTTTACTTTTTTCGAGTGCTTCATCTCTTTCATACCAGAAGCATTCATTGTTCATTAATATTTGCAATGGGAGGGATTTGAATAATGTTTAAGTGATTGGTGTTACATTGGATGATGTGGTGAGTGTGTTCTTGGTATTGATCTATAGAGAATAACCTTCAAATCAAGGTCCATATCACATTAGTCCACGTAGTTTTGGGTCGGATTTGGTTTGATTCCAGGTTACAGAGAATGTGGATTTCAAAATTTGATGGTTTTGCTCAATGGAACTATCAACAAATCATCCTCTTCTTCTTCATGTGCTAGTGGAAATCAGTCATTGTCAATGGATCCTCCAAATTTCAATAATGAAAATGAATACAAGTTCCTGAGAATCTCTAACATTAAGCACCATGTAGTGAACCAATCATAGACTCACTGCTGTGCATTTAATAATGAATAGTGTGTATTGAATGGATATGATGGAAAAGGCACTGAGCCAATCATTGGCTCACTGTGTGGTGCTTAATGTTAGTCGATAATTGATTGCAACGACAACATTTACGTCTATTGGGTCTCTTCGATGCCTGGACAGACCTCTAATTCTGTCTCATAACATGCCTCCCTTAGACCTACAACAAGACTTCCCCAAACTCAGCCCAAAAGAAAGTTTCCCCAACTTTGTGCACAAAATCACCTCAAGGCAACACAAGTCCTTCCATGTGGAGTGACTTGGCTCCTTGAGGGAGCTCGCCTCTCTTCATCCAAGTCTGCCTCGGAATTGCAGAGTTGATATTGCTCTCCTTGTTATACAAATATGATTTCCTTGGTTGTGCGTCCTTGTTCTCTTATATGGACTCCAAAGGTCACCATCGTGAATCATTGCATCCTTTGGGTGTGTCGCGACCCTTCGTGAACCATCATGCCCAAATGAATCGTCGCACCTCTTCGTAGACCTGGTGTTCCCAAATGAACTTGTGTACCCATCAACCGTCGTGTCCCTTGGGACCGACATGCCCCAACCTTGATGCACTCCTCATGTCAGCGCACCCTAACCTCTTTGGTGCGCCACTTCCCTTGGTTTCTTCCGCCCCATGCTTGGGAAATCCCCTTAGTGCGTTCACATTCCCAAGGTGACCACTTTCCCAACTAGTGTGACTCTTGGGTGCCAAAACAACCCCAAGTTTCTTCTCCTTGAGGACTCGGGTGAGGGTGTCTATGCCCTTCTAGCCGAATACCTTACATCCTCCCCCACCTCAAGTCGTTTTCATCCCCAATAACATCCACAAAATATGCCATCTCCAAGTCTCCGCCCAAAATCATGCCCCCATCGCAATGAAGTCTGTTGGAAACTCTAAGTTTCATGCCAACTGAAAACCATAAATTTTGCCATGGTGGAAACCCCAAGTTTCCTTGTGAAGTGGAAACCCCAAGTTTCCAACTTGCACTACAATCATCTACAACATGTACAACCATCCACACTATCCTTTGCCCAAAGTTGTGTGCGACCAATTCGTCCGCTACAATGGAAATATGTCTCTTCCCCAACTTTGTTTGCAATGTCCAAGCTGCCACTGTCCTGCTAGAATGATCACTTTCCATTTTGTTGTTGTTCATGCTGCCTCAACTACTACTGCAACCTCAACCAAAACTTCAAAAATTTCTAAGTGTTGAACTTCTGTGAATTTGTTGTTGCATCCATACTTCAATCAATCTGCCATGTCTCCACACACTAATTTCCCCCATGCCTTGGAATGATTGGGTAGCTAGTCCAATCACCGCGCCCAACTCATAAGAATGCACTTCCTCTTGCCCAAACTTAGTCTTTTCTATCGCATCTTTGTCACTCCATCCAACTCCAAAGAGTAAGGCAAGTGTCCACCCTTGCCTCATTACTACTTCCATCATTCGATCTTCATCAAGGAGATCCTCCACAACATCTAAGTTTTTCACTTCGAACTTATTGGTGTGTCTATACTTTGACTTCCTTCCACAATTCAATCCATCTGCACAACAATCTCAGACCAAGGCAAGGTCGCTCCTCACCTTGTTGCGCTATGAAGCCACCCCCCAAAAAAGTCATCAACGACAATTTGAATCCACTGCCCACCTCTCGGTACAGTTAGCCAATTTACTACACACAATATGCATCACATCCAAGTCTTTGAAGAGTCCAAGGAAATCAATGTGCATATGCATGTCCAACCAACTCTACCCTTGTGACTCAAAAACTACGATCAAGTCCACAAGTTTGGCTTCCTTGGATGAATTCTCCCCATCTTCATTTGCGTCTTCGAATATGAAATGCCCCATCTACATCAAGAACTACGCATTCATACTTCTTTTTCCCCATTACTCCATCACCCATCCATGTTGTTGCATCTACCCCTCTATTCCTTGGAATGGTTAGGCTTCTCCCTCAAACATGTTTCCCCAAAACAAGAGAAACGACCATGTCCAAGTAATTTCTTCATGCTATAATATGTTTGTCCGCACAATCCTCCAAACTAAGGAAAGTCCTCAACTCACATCCTTCCATCGAGTCACCTCTCTACATCTCAACATCTATGATGAGTGTGGTCAATGCACCCACACTCCTCAAATGTCCCAATGATCTGTCCAAAGTGCTCCAAGTAGAATGAGTCACCACAAAGAAATTCCATGCCTTAGGCACATTCGCTTGAATACTTCTACCAACCTCAACCAACAACCCTCCCGGATCTCTGAGTCATCGCACAATCATATCCAAGTCACTAAGGTATTCTCTGTCTCATCCAATGTCCCATGCCAAAGGCGAGCGAACACCACCCAATTCACTTGGTATGATTCTTCCCATTCAGGTTGATTGCCAATAGTGCTTGGTCGACTTCTTTGTTGAATCCAACCATCTCCTATAACAGGACCTCCGTGCACCTCCTACATGAGTCCAAACTCTAGCATTGTCGTTGTGATTTTTCAATTCACCACATGACTCAACAAATTTGTCTAAGGCACCAATGAACTAAGGTACCTCATCCATCCTCTCAAACTCGACACATCCAGCCCTCATTGTCTACTTCACCACAACGACCTGTCCAATGAACATCATCAAAGAGTTAGGCAACTTCCTCAAGACCCCTCCACGCTTGCATCCAAATCTTCCTAAGTCCACCACAACACTCGTTCAAGTAGGTTTCCCCGAGCTCTTCGTGCATTCACCCAATCAAGGTGTCCCAAATGCTACATGATTTCTTCAAATCTACACCACTTGAGACACCCTCAAGTTTATCAGTTTCATCGTGAAAACTTATTACACTTGAACCACTAAGTCATCTGACTTCCCTTCAAAGAACTCACCAGAACACTTAGGAAATGAAAGAACTCAAAACCAACCATACCTTTCCAACGACATTCTTGATTGCACCCAGTTTTCAAGTCTATTGTCCTAGACCTTCACTTTCCCAAGCAATCGACTCTCAGCATGAACTCCCCTCAATCACCATGTGCAGCTCCACAAAATTGTGTAGCACCTTCATTGCGATATAAGGTTGAGTCCATCCATCCACTTCAGAGAACATATAAGTCCCAAAATTCTCATGCAGTTGGACGAACTCATCTCCAATGTCCTGCCATCTCTGCACCTTGACTTCTTCGACTTCAAGGCACCATGCACACACCGCTCGGCTCCTAAGCCATACTGCTACTAACTGAGTATTGTAACTCTACAAAGAGCTACCTCATCTGAAGGTCGTGGTCAACCCACTCGTCCAACAACCCAACTCAACTCAACTATTGTTCTCAACGATGCATGACATGAAGATGTCATGATGAAAATGTGCCCAACCAACTGCCTTGCTGTGAAGCTGCTCTAGGTTGCCTCAATTCATCCAACTCACATAAGTGCTTCCACTCATTGTAACCCAGAAATTATCCTCTTTGCGATCACTTCTACGATCACCCTTAGCAATCAATTTTAGTAGTTAGATCTGCAACGAGTCCTGTGTTCATCTGTCTTTCCCAAGTGCTCGGTTCACCCCACAAAATCTGTGTTTGGTCTTCTCAAGGCATGCACATAGGTCTGACACTTACTTCCGTTGCAAATCACACAAACTAAATATGTGCCCAGATTGTCTATGTGAAAGGTCAATCCATCTTACCAAACCTTCACCAAGTTTGCACCCAAACTTCCTCAGCGATCAAGTTTGCGACAATTCCTGCGATGAGTTATGTGATCACCCACCCTGTCCAAGTGTTTTGTTTCACCACAAACTCTGCTATCACTCTATACAAGGTGTGCGCCCAGATCAACCTTCCACCATACCGTCAACCGAAACCTCTGTCGTAAGTCTGATGCAAAGTCTCTGCAATGAACCAGATCGCTCCACCGAATTGTTCACCAAGTCTGTGAACGTTCCACTGAACTAGCTTCACAACGAATTGTGAAACCAACTGTAGTGTGCCTCAACACCACCATTCTGACTGCGGTAGTGGTGAAGAGCCAAATCTACTAGGATAACATCCATCGTCGAGATGGTGATGAAGCACTCACCAAACCTTCTTCAATATCTACGACAAACAAGCCCTAATACTATCTATCGTCGAGATAGTGGTGAAGATCCCACCAACCCTTCTACAAAATCTATGAAGAACAAGCTCTGATATCATCTATCATTGAGATAGTGGTGAAGAGCTCACCAACCCTTCTTCAAAATTTGCCATGAACAAGCTCTGATACTCTCTGTCATGTCCCCAAAGTGTGACTGCCCGAATCTTGTGATCATGCACCTCTTGAGGGTGTGTGGCACCACGACAGTTCTCACTTGGCTACTTGGCAACACCAAGGATACTTTGTCTGGACTATGTCTCATCATTTAGAGCATACCCATACTCTGCTCTAAGCTATGGGTGAGTCACAATCCTACTCTAGTGCAACTATCTTGTATACTTAGATGACTTGTTAACAACTTAACACTTAGTCATTTAAGCATACATCCATGAAACGAATAAAACACATGCGAAACAAACAAGAGACACGTAGATATAGTGCGGGCGGCACAAAACGTGCCTAACACGAGACTAAGTCTTATTATTGCGAAACAGTTACAATATGAGCATTATCAGCTCGATTTACAACTTGGGCAAAGTCACACAATTTGCCTCACCTCACCGAGACACTCATACACAGATTCGTCACACCAAGGCTTGTCCGTCGCAGACTGATTATCTCTTCGCTATCACAAGATTTCGCACATACCTGCGGTTATGTCTCATAGCACGCCTCCCTCAGACCTGCAACAAGACTTCCCCAAACTCAACCCAAAAGAAGGTCGCCCAAACTCTATGCACATAATCACCACAAGGCAGCACAAGTCTTCCCATGTGGAGCGACTTGGCTCCTTGAGGGAGCTCGCCTCTCTTCGTCTAAGTTTTCCTTAGAACTGTAGAGTTGATCTTGCTCTCCTTGTGCAAATCTTCCTTCCTTGGTTGTATGCCCTTGTTCTCTTATATGGACTCCAAAGGTCACCATCATGAATTGTCACGTCCTTTGGATGTGTCACGCCCCTTCGCGAACCATCACACCCAAACGAATTGTTGCACCCCTTTGCGGACCCAGTGCACCCAAATGAACCTGTGTGCCCATCAACCATCGCGCCCCTTGGGACCGATACACCCCAACCTTAATGTGCTCCTCATGTTGGCATACCCCAACCTCTTTAGTGCACCCGTTCTCTTGGTTGCTTCTGCCTCATGCTTGAGCAAGTAGCTTGGTGCATTTGCATGCCCAAGGTGCCCACTTGCCCAACTAGTGTGACTCTTGGGTGTCGAGCAACCCCAAGTTCCATCTCCTTGAGGACTTGAGAGAGGGTCTTTGTTCCCTTCTAGCCAAAGACCTTACATGCACCATAATAACCTCAATTCTAAAACTAACACGTGATTGACAATGACAAATCAATGACTTCTCATGACAGATGGACCTCAAAAATCCAATAAAAACATAATAATTCTCCTCCAGATTTCACGGCATTGACACCCTTGCACGTTTAGTCCGTGAGAATCTAACATGGCTGTAGATTTTTTTGGATTTTAATTTCGAGTTAATTTGCACATCACTTCACACGCATTGATCTTTGCAAAGGGAGGTATTTGAATAATGTTAAGTGATTGGTGTTACATTGGACGATGTGGTGAGTGTGTTCTAGGTATTGATCTATAGAGAATAACCTTCAAATCAAGGTCCATATCACATTAGTCCACGTAGTTTTGGGTCAGATTTGGTTTGATTCCAGGTTACAAAGGTTGTGGATTTCAAAATTTGATGGTTTTGCTCAATGGAACTATTGACAAATCATCATATTCTTCTTCCTGTGCTAGTGGGAATCAATCATTGTCAATGGCTCCTCCAAATTTCAATAATGAAAAATAATACAGGTTCATGAGAATGACTAACATTAAGCACCATGTAGTGAACCAATCATAGACTCACTGCCTTTTCATCCTGTGCGTTTAATAGTGAATAGTGTGTATTGAATGGATATGATGAAAAAGGCAGTGAGCCAATCATTGACTCACTGCGTGGTGCTTAATGTTAATCGAGACTTGACTGCAACAATAACTTTTGTGTCTACTGGGTCTCTTCGATGCCTGGACATAATGATGTCAAAGCTTGCAACACAAACTATGAATGCATGATATGGATGAGGTGGAAAACTCTATGGAGAAACATAGAGTTTTCGGAGAGGGGAATGTCTTACAATATAATTAAAGTGGAAAAATTATATTATATATATTTTTTTTCCACAAGAAAAAGTATATATATATATATATACACATGCACTTACACCTTAGTGCCAATCTTATTGATAAAACTTTTAATCCAAATAATCTCACAAAACTTTTTTTAGTTTGCAAGTGTACAAGACATAAAGATGATGAAATCACAATCAATAATAACTTCTAAAACATTAACATGGTAATTATTTGCAAACAATTCAAAGAAATAATAATAATAATAATAATAATAATCTTTTTTCAGATCGCCACTAATTCAAAAATCAAATTGGTGTATGAGAAGCAAATTCAGATTTTGACTTTTAACAACTCACAACCAAGCCAAAAATCAAATTGGTGTATAAGACACAAATTCAGAGTTTAACAGCCTTGAATGCCGATCAAATTGGTGTATAAGACACAAATTCAGAGTTTAACAGCCTTGAATGCCGGGTGTAGCAGACCTAGCTCGTCCTTGACTTCCAAAGGCTTGTCCGTGTCATTACGGGTTCTCTTCACGCCGCGGCTGCTAAGGCTCTTGTGAGTAAAGCCGTAGATTTGTAGKATCTGATTATCTCCAAAATTAAAGGCGCGCTCCATCTGTTTCAAACACTGTGCCACGGGGTAATCCCCAAATTTCCCGCAGGGTTTGCAGCCGACGAAGTGAGTGACCAGGGGCCAGCGGTGATCCCCTAGCCCCGGCTGGTACTTCTCCATCATCTCCTCATATTTGTCCACCAGAATGCCCCAGTAACCGTGAAGATAGTAAGCGCTCTCCAGGTAGACCTTGTCCCCCCATTTTTCCCTCTGCGTGATCAGCAAATACACCAATGCCGACTGGTCGTCGGCTTCGAACTCAGGCCGGCCGACGAGCGAGCGCGTGAGCAGTTTCCCGGCGTCGAGGCGGATTTTCCCCTTCGGTCCCA
This sequence comes from Picea sitchensis, assembly GCA_010110895.2. NCBI lineage: Eukaryota > Viridiplantae > Streptophyta > Pinopsida > Pinales > Pinaceae > Picea > Picea sitchensis. The sequence continues at coordinate 61,202 of SNQJ01S0108326.1, forward strand.
TCGGCGCCCATGCGTCCAGAATGTCGAGCGACCACTGGCAGTTACGAAGCAAGAAGCTGCCGGTGTTAAGGCCGATCCAGTTCTTGCGATTGTAGACGAGCTCCTCCCATCCGTGCATGATGAAGTTGTGGTTCTTGTAGCGCTCGAAGGGGAGCTCGAAGACCATGTCGGTGAACATGGCGTCACTGTCCATCCACCAGATAAACTCCACCTCCGGGTGGGCAAGCATGAGCTTGCGGATGAGCGGAAGCTTCGCCCAAAACCCCGACATCTCACGGTCAAGATGCGCCATGTTGTAGAAGATCTCGATGCCGTGAAGGCGGCAGTAATCGATCTTGTTCTTGATGGACTTCAAGAGGAAATGATCTCCCACGGGATTCTCACAAGGGGCCGGAGCCGAACCAGTGACCAGCAGAATCCGGGGACGCCCGCCGGGCAAAAAGTTGGGGAATGCAGGATTTTCCGCAAGCCATTCACGGCGCTGGTCGTCCCAATCGGAGATCTTGGGGCCGAAGCTGTATGGGACGTTCGGATCTCGCTCCACCTCCGGCTCTTCCACTTCTTCTTCCACCACCGGGGGACTCTTGTTGCTGGAATTCTCTGCAACGACCTCTGTCAGGACCCTGTGCGGCTCCCCCCGCCGACCCACAATGAGATGTTCGCGAATCTCAGCAAAATCTTGCTCCGGTGTCCCAAACTTCCCTGCGCCGATGGTGCCCCTCAGAACCAACACCGTCACGAACAGGCACAGCAGCGTGACCTTGGCATTTTGCATCGCCTTCTGGATCTGCCGAACCCTGCGTGCTCCCAGCGAGAGAAACCCCTGAGCCTGCATTTTAGTCCAAAATCTTCAATCTCTCTAGCTACCCAGTTACCCAGTTCGATTCTCTTTAAAACAACTTCCGTGCCTCCTCCTATACTTCGCGTCGTCGCGCCATTGCGCCGTGTGGGACTGTGTATCCAAGATAGTTGTCTACAGACGAGCATATGAAATTATTCCCTCTACGGAGAGCAGCTGACACTTCCACGATGCTACGCTGATGCACGAAGACTCGTCCTTTTCTTAAAAATTTGAAGTGACAGTGGATCTGAAAGTGAAATGTGTACGCGTTGTTACCGCAGGAGTTGGGTTTTAACACGGCTCGGGCCGTTCAAAGAACCGACTGCCCGGACTTCTTGCCGGACTGTATTACGGCCCGGTCACTGACCCAATCAGACATCCGGATTTTAAGCCCTGCCTCTGCCCTGGGGACTTCTCGGCCAATCCCGCCAACCGGTTAGCCAAATTTGTCGAATCTCTAGACTTGCTTGGAGCCTATATTCCAGTGACCGAGGGTTAGAATTCGGAAACAGTGGCGGAATTTGGAATATTTTGATTTATCTTAATTATAAATAATAATAATAATTTAATTTTAAAGTGTTTTTTAATTTATATATTAAGTTGGTATATAAAAATTTTATAAAATTTAGTAATCAAATTATTGGATGAAAAAAGTTTTTTATTTCATAAACAATAAGTTTTATACACCAATTTAATATCTAATTTAACAATGAATTTAAAATTAAATTATTATTATTATTATAACAATTATTTCATCGTCATATTATTTTATAACAAGCAACAACTTTATCTATTATAAATAAATAACAAATTTCATAAATATCCTAAACCCAAAGTCAAGTCACTTGTAAGTCTGCCCTACCTGGAAATGATGGCTTTCGTTTTTCCGTTTTTCAATGCATGTGGGACCAACATCAATTTGTGAATGGAACCAAACCTAACCAAGAAATGCCACTGTAATAATGTTATGTATTTTATAGGTAGAAACATGATCATGTGCCGTCGTAGTCCGTTTGGTTCCCCTTTCTTTTCTCATGATGTGGAAGGTTTTTAATTTTAGATAATGTGTTGATGGCGAACGAAAACCTAACCAAACTATAATAATAAGCAGGCGTAATAATAATAATGACATATAATAAGGCCCATTGCATAGACTTGTGTACGGATGAAATTAAAGGTGGGGAGATGGGCATGGGCATGGGCATGGGCATGGTGCAAAGGAATTTCATAAAATTGTAGTGTATTATGTAAATTTACATAGAACTTATATATAAAGTGTTTGTAGAAATACGATTATGTGTGACAAATTTTTTTTATGTGTAGTGATTTTTGTAGTGTAGATATTTCTCTCGGTGTTGCTTTTTTTCTTATTGATTCTTGGACAAGCAAGGTGGTAAAGGGGTTTTATCTGGTTAAGAGGTGGGCATTGAGAATGGTGATTAATCCCAATGTCAAGCAATTGGGATTTGTAATGTTCGACATTGATTCACATGGAACATGAAGGGCATCATATTGGTCATCATTGTATTATCCATGAATTGTGATTACTTTTTTTATTTTAACTTGCATTCCCTCCCTACGTTTTTAGAGTGAAATTATGAAAGGCTTATCCAAACCGTATTTGAGAAGAAACTCTTGAAATTATCACAAAGTCATTGTGGTTCTCGCATATAGTTGATTTCTTCAAAATTTTGCACATGGGGTAAGGGAATATGTAATGTTCCCAAGGGGAAAATGCTAGGAAAATAATGGTTTGTTGTCAATTATGTATTTTTGGTTTTACACTTTTGTAACACCCCCTCGAACTTCACTCATAGTCGTATCGCTCTGATACCATATTGTAACACCCCTGTTCCATCAGTTGGGCGGGCGCTACTTCGTGGAAACAATCTCATGCTTAATTTTATATATATATATATATATATGACATGCATTTAAAATAGGTTAAACACATTTGAACTCAGAGTGAGCATAAGAATTATTGTTATTATATATAAACAATGGCTTTAACATTAATTTGTATGCACAGCAGAATACAGGATAATTATAAATACACAGACATGCAGTAACATAATTGAAACATCATCTGGTACTTATCTTTGAAAACGGTGGTTATTCCACCAACCAGGTGCAGGCCTTCCACGAACCTCCTAGCCTTAGACCGCGCTGCTCATCAAGCTCAGCAGTAGGTCACCCCCGAGCTGGGACTAAGCTCCACCCCAAGGCAAGGAATCCTAGGCTAGGTTAAGGCTACAAGGAAAACACACAGTCACAAGGAAGGAATTTCCTCCCAGGAACCACTCATACTCACCACCCACAGACTCTCCTTCCCCACATGCCTGTTCCACCCCAGGAGTATACACATTCTTTGTCACCTAGACAGTGCTTCGGCTGCTAACCTCCCTTGCCTTGGGTTTCAGCAACAGACCGGACCGGAAGTCTCCGAGCTCTGTGGCAACTATAGGGTTCCTTCCAGCAGTTCTCTCCTTCCTCTGTGCACTCTCACCTGGAGAGAATCGCTCACAGGCCAAGCAACCTGTTCTTCCAACTTCAATCCCCTCTCTCACCTAGAGAGAGTGTTGTACACACTAGCCAACAAGCCACACGCAGTCTAGCACTGCGTGGCCACAATAGCCAACGGGGAAAACAGACATGGGCTTTCCAACAGGCTCAACAATAACAGGATGGTCTCACAATTATGGCTTTGGGATAGAGATTCCACTCATGGGCTCAATCTATTCAGACAGAAGATGTCTCGGCTTTCCAGAAATCAACATAGGCTATCCCTGAAATCAACACAAACTTTTCCCCATGGTTTCAGAATTGCACGAGGTCTCTTGTAGAGGTCGGACAGGTTCACGCTCAAGCTGTCGAGAGTCGAATGGTGGAGGAACCCCCAACACGGCTCATCTCAACCATTTTATTTGCATGGCTTGGGTTGACACTTCTCACCCATGAAACTGCATGCATTCCTTCAATATGCGTTCCTTCCATTTGGAAGTTGCTTGTCTTTCCAAAAAAGAACTTAGGATAAAACATAATATTCACATGTCTTTTGGAACAATATTTTAATATTATTCCCCAAGGACTTAAGCCCCTAAGCTCAACACTTAGCCCCTCTTCCCACCTTCCAGCCCCTAATCCCTTGCCCACTCTGTGGAAGCTTAGTCCCCCTTCACTCATTCATCGTGTCGCCCTGCACGCGACGGTGTTTTTATTTTATTATTGTTCCGCATAAATACAGGTACAAAATCATGCTCTTGGCCTTCAACACTTAAGCTCTCTGGCCTAACAATCACATAAGCCCACTAGCTTATATAAAGTCGGCTCACCAGCGTATAAAACATATTCACAATTCATTTCATAAACAAGATTTACAATAGGGCTCAGCCTTGGGGACATTACAACTTTCATCAAATACTTGCATTACATATGTTGTTAACTTCATTGAGTATTTTTCACAAACAGTTTGCTAGTATACCCATAATGAATATTTTACCAAACATGTTGCACGCAACTGAATACACCAAAAACGGAAGAGATGATCGTGGCATTTTATTATGGATGGAAGCTTCATAAATTACAACAATACAAATCTATATTGGATGTAACAACAATTGCATCAAACACTAACCTCATAGATCTCTATTGGTTGCAACGGTAGTTGCACAATCACGCACACAAAGCAAAAAAAAACCAGGAACGTCGCCATGATCCTCATGAATCCACTGCAGACTATCCACTCTTTCAACCCTCATCGTCCAAATCCAATCAGTCGTTGCAAACCCTCTATCGCATAGGTCCTCACAAGACATAGTCGGTCGTCTAGTGGGGCCTCGCGGGACAAGGTTGCACAACGTGCAAGGCCCTCGCGAGACACCCTATACTCAACCCATGGGGTTTTCCTATACCACGATTTAATCAGAAAATCTCCTCGTACCTGCAAAGTCTAAGTACATCCCCCTCTAAAATATTCACCAACCTCTTGCGCAAGCCGATATATCTCCAATTGAAAATGAAATCCCGACTGAAGCTCCAATGGAAATCATGGATGGATTCCCCTCTTGTCTAGGATCCAATGGAAATCCTGGATGGATTCCCCTTTTGTTTAGCTAGGGTGGATATTGCACCGTCGAAGCCAAACCAATAGTGGAAGGGTTTTGCTAAACCCTAACAAAATAATCGCTCCAAGAGCACTTCCAAAATGAGAGATCAAATCATAATGCCACAGTGAGGCTCTACCCTTCCTTTTATCCTTTCTCCATGCTTTCTAGAACATTCCCTTTTTGACCAAATGAAATGTAACCCTTATCCCCTATTTGACCAAATCAAATATGACCCTTATCCCCCCTTTTTCTTTTACTTTAGGATTAAAATTCACTTTTAATAATAAATAAGTAACTTATTAATCTAATGTCACTTTAAATACATAACATCTCCTCACTAAGTGACATTAAATAACCCATGTTGACTCCCTGTTAAGGTCCTAACCCGCACATAGGTAGATCAATGTATTCGGATGTAATAAAGGTCAATATTAATAAGGCCTTTCAATAAAATAGAATAAGGCGGATGTAAGAAGACCTAATAGAAGCTTTCGCTTCTAGAAGGATCTTCC
>SNQJ01S0108328.1:0-10995 GCA_010110895.2 Picea sitchensis
TGCCTTACATTTATGAAAACATAAAACTCTACAATGCAATGATTGTCATTACTTGTTTAATTATTTTGTTGCATCTCTTCAATCTTGATATATTTAGAAATGTATGTCATAGTGATACACATACACATACAAAAATAAAATGTTGTACATTAAGTTTGGATTTAGATATATACACATTAGAAAATAAATTCAAAGTCTTAAAATCCAAAAACACATTGTGGCAATTCAATATCGACACATTTGGAATCAAAATTCACAATTTTATAATCAAAATTAACACTTTTAGAATTCAAAATTGACACGTTTAGAATCAAAATTTGCACTTTGGGGATCAAAACTCACACTTTAGAATTAAAATTATTTGAAATTCACACTTTCATAATATAAATTCATAGTTTAAAAAATTGATATTCACACTTTTGAAATCTAATTTTGCACTTTAGAAACACCGATATTCACACTTTTGAAAATGAATTTCATAGGTTTTTAGTATAAATTCTTACTTATTAGTTCAAATTTTATGAAATAGTCATTCTTGTAATAAGTAATACAAGACCATTGGTAAGAGTGCCTCAAAGTGACTCTAGATTTTCACTTCGAAAAGTATATCATTCACTCTTCCCATTTGCAATAAAACCTTTTGCATCCATTGGTGAATCGATGGGAGGATACAAGTAAGAAATTTCATTGGCATATTCTTTGCTCCATATTTTTGAAGTGTTTTCACTTTGGGGGTTGAAATTCACAAGTTAGAATCAAAATTATTTGAAATTCACACTTTCATGATCTAAATTCATAATTTTGAAAACTGATATTCACACTTTCGAAATCCAATTTTGCATTTTAAAAACATGGATATCTACACTTTCAAACATGGATTTCATAATTTTTTAATCTAAAATCTTACTTATTAATTCAAAATTTAATGAAATGGTCATTCATTTAATAATGCATATGAAAGCATTGGTAAGAATGCCTTAAAATGGCTCCATATTTCCACTTTGCAAAGTATATCATCCACTCTTTCCATCTGCAATAAAACCTTTTGCATCCATTATCTACAAGAGGATAAATGTGAGATATTTCATTGACATTTTTTGCTCCATCCTTTTCCTTTCACTTTAACCTGAAGTATTTCACACATGACATACTAACTCCACATGTCTCTATGCAATTCAAAGTATTTTGAAATATCATTTGAGAATTGAATCAAGCTATCATTAAAAAGAAGGTTTCACTATGGGTTATTGCATCACAATGAATCTTTTCCAAGGTTACGCGACCATAAGGCAAAGAATACCAAATGGATGATTTTACAAGAACACAATTGTGATGATTTTCCTCCAATATAAAGACACAAGTGTTAAATAAAATGTAATCAGAGAAAAAGCATTATCAAATAATGGTTTCATCATTCTTTCTCTGTCAACGATTCCTCAAACAAGATGAAACCTCTCCAAGCATGTGATATACTATAAATGGAAAATGAAACTATGAAAAGCATTGGTATTCAATCTTTGTCAAAGATATTAAAACAACAAGAATTTACCAAGCAAGTTCATGAGAAAAAATTGTAAATGAAAATAGAATATTGTAGAAAAATTCATCAAGATAGTTTAGTGAGTTAGTTCGAGTAGTTAACAAGTAAAAGGTCATGGGGTCAAGTATTCATGATGGCTGCCTCTGTAGATATTATCGGATCTCACTTGATGTCCCCGTCGAGTTAAATTGCCAAAAATGTAATTGACTAGCTTACATTCCATACCATCCTCGAAATGAGAAGTACCACCTAAAATTTCCTGAAATGTATATTCCATTGAAGAACAAAAAACATTCATCAAAATAACTTGACATTGACATTTTACCATCATAAATAACAATGACTTGAACATGGTTGTTACACAATAAGATCCTCCATCTCACACATGTTCAACATATAAAATTAATTTATAACCATTTATAACCATGTCATTAATTCAATTAACATTCAAAAGAAAACTCATAAAATGTATATATTAAGCCAATATATTTTCAAGGCGATGTCATCTTGTATTTTAAATGGAAAACTCTTAGAGAGTCTTTCCATAATATACATGATAAGTCCATGAGGAGTTTATAAAATGGCTTGGTTTTCTCTTCACATAGTAAATAATTCACTGGTGTAGTTTTCATAAAGCCTTTCCATCGATGGTGAGGGTAAATGGAACATTCATTTGTATGAATGTTTACTGCTCCATCTTTTGTTTTTCAAGAATTTAGCATAGGACAAATTTTGAATGTTATTCCTTTTGCATGTTCATTACTTAATCTAATTTATTTGTAAATTCATGAAAATAAAGTGATTCAAACCAGAAAATCTTCTAGTGTCATTTCTCCAAGCTCTTCACAAAATCTATACATACACTTATGTGTGAGATCAAGTTAGAAAATGAAAAACATCTAATGGAGAGTTCTATGAATATTTTTTACTAGCAATTTCTTAAAAAAAACAATATTCCTTCAAACATAAGATTTACAAAGAATGGAAAGGGAACAAAGGGATTTCTTTGGTGAAATTTAATCAATGTAAATTCAATGTTGTAGGCATTAAACGACAAGATAATGTTAAGTACAAATTCAAGTGTTGATTTTTTTTAATGACTGAGAGTGTTGGCATAGGATATTCCCATTACAATGTTGCATTTCAAAGGAGAATGTTGAAACCCCAAGAAAAATATGAAATATTTCTTTCTGTAATTCTTGGATACCAAATTTGATTCTTCTTTCTTTGCCAATGTCTCCAAGCTTCGAAATACATTGGCTTTATTTGTAGCTTGATTTCTTTGATGTCTAGAAACTCTCTAGAAAACATTGTAATGAGAAATTGATTTACATATGTAATGGATATCTCTGGACACTACAAATCTTAGTGCCATGATTTTGATGATGGGGAAAACATTCTATGGGTGTTTGACAAGGCCATTTACATATATAAAAGGGATAGGAACCATTAAATCTTAATATTGTTGCCCCAACAACCAATTTTTTTGTAAATCATTTGTTGAATGGGGATTGTTTATCTTGAAGCCCATGGGTACTCTACATTACTTCCAAAATGGATAAATGGTTTTCCTACTTGTTAGAATGGCTTCAGGGATGTTCAAACTTGAAAAACCAATTAGAGAATGGAGAGAGTATATAGAAAGGAATAAAGAGGTCATTCACTAAAGAAAATGATAAATGAGGGAAAAGATAACAACATTTAACCTTAAAAGCCCCCAACATTTCATGATGAAGTTTTCCCTTCAATTATCATAAATAGGTTTATGCTACCAAAATATCATTGGAATATTGAGGACCTCTTCCTCTTGATAATATGTTTCTTGCCTAGGTACTTTGCTCTTCGACCAAGGAGGGAGTCAAAACCACATTAAGGAAGCCAAGGACCCATCCCAAGGAGGGGATTTGGAGCTCATTAACTTTAAAAAAAACTCATACATCAGGTGTATTTTTTGACGTTCTCATTGGTAATGGAAATGATTTACATTTTTTCATAGGTTTCTTCTTTTTGTTATTTATTTCATAAATAAGATGTGTTTTGAAGGATGCAAAGTAGACTTAGGGTTTAGTTTTCTAACTCTATAGACCATTTTGTTTGGTCTTAATATGAAACCATTAATATAGTGGGATTGGTCTACCCTTGTAACAAATTTGCACCAAGACTTAGCAAGCAACTCAAACATGAATGCAAATGATTAAGTTCATGAGGCAAATGCCCAATTTCTCTATTTAGATAGTAAACAATTAGGGGAGATGACTGACCTACCCAAAGGAAGCAATTCACTCGGTTTAGTGACTAAAAAACACAATTTCTTGGCATGGATAGTAGGGAGTTCTTCGAGGTGAGATATTTTCCTTTTGAGAGAAAATCAATGACCCTAGAGCTCAACAAGGCTCAATCGCTATCCTCCCAAGACAAAAAATTTCCTTTTCTTAGGAAATTCATTTGAAATTAGTAAGTCTTAGGCACCTTTCTTTGTTTAGGAATGAAAAAATTCATGTACCTCCAAAAACGAGGTTCAATCACTCACTTTGGATTCTTGTTGGCCTCTGTACTTGGTGATTTTTCCTTCATGATAAATCGTTGGCTTAGGGAGCCATCAAACTTCCAAAGTGAGTGATTTCATTCTTTACTTGATGAAACACATCCAGAGCTAAGGAAAAACCTCGCAATTTATCTAAAAATTAAAAAATTTCATTCCTCATTGTAAATTGAACTATCATTCGCCAATTCATTGAATTTCCATGATTGTTTAGTGTTTGCATAGTTTTTTCTACTCGTCGGTGGTCACAAAGAATCATTGGGGCCTCAGTGGTTTCTATGTCTTCACACTTTGAAACAAATCTTGAAACTCCTTTTTGTTGGAGAAAATTCCATTTTTGACACACTAGTTCAGTGGGAGTTAACTAACTAGTTCTATTTTAGACTTTCTATTTTTACCATCACTATTATGCATGCATGCATTCCTAAGGAAAGATAACTGTGTGATTGATTTTCTTAATTATGGAATGTTTTTCCCTATATATGAGTGTATTCCGCTCATTCATCGTATCCTATTAATCATGATCTATGTATCAATCATCAGTGCATTGGAGTAGTGTGAATATATTTTCTCATTCTTCCATATTGAATCTCTCTTCCTTTCTTGATAAGCTTTGTTTGTAGATGATTTAACAAGATCTCTTGTATAGGTTTCCATGAAACACTGACATGGTATCAGAGCTATGCTGCTTGGAAAAAGCCAGACAAGGCAAAGAATAAGGAAAATCAGGGTTTCGACGAGCTAAATCTGTGGTCGTACCTTTCGACAGTTATTCCTCCCAAAATATTACGTTTTTGAGGAAACGGCCAGCATGGAAAGTAAATACTCCTGAAACTGATACGAATCTATGGTTGTACATTTCTATAGTGATTTCTCCAAAAATATTAAGTTTTTGAGGAAACGATTCATGTGGGAAGTAAATCTACCCATTCTACAAGTGGGTTTTCAACCATTTGGCGAGTGTTGGCCCTTGGTTATGGAAGTATGCGAAGATATATGAAGAAAAGGGAGAATGTGAACTTCACGGAAGACATAGTGAGTGATTTGGGTCGAAGTGAGAAAAAGAGTAGAAAAGATGGAGCGAAGTCCGAGAAAGCAAGCCGTTGGAAGAGGATATCGAGGATGACAGATAAGCAAGGAAGAAGGATCATGGACATGTCAGCAAGCGAAAAAATCCACTGTTGGATGATTTGGATCTCCACGCAAGAAGGAAGGAAAGACAGGCTGGCGAAGCCCTGAAAAATATGGGTCAAGTTGACCTAGGGTTTTAGACACCTAGGGTTTTGGTATCTAGGGTTTTGGACACCTAGGTTTCGGCCTAAGGTTGTTGGTGAGCTATTATAATGTATAAATAGAGGTCTAAAGGGCCTAGTTTGGGTTGGTATTTTTGGGTTGGTATGATAATCCCAGTCACTAGAGCGTCCATAGCACTTTCAATAGTATTCCACCACACATTCAGTCAGGAACCCTAGGAAGATCTATGGCAGATGAGATGAGACTCCCTATATTTAGGGGAGATGGATATGAAGATCTTGATCAACACTAGTTCTTGTGTGAAGCCGTATGGAACATTAAGAATGTCACGGATGAAGCTATCAAAAGAACCCAGTTCAGTACAACTCTCAGAGATCGCGCACTGAATTGGTACATGAAACTTTTCCAAGGACTTGCACAACCTAAGTCATTGAATCATATCAAAAATGCGTTGATTACAGAATTCAAGAAACCTAAGTCATAATACCAATGTATCACAGAGCTGAAAGAGATCAAGTAGAAGGTGGTTGAACCTGTGTGGGAATTCAATCAGAGATTCAAAACCTTGACATGTCGATTGAATTTTCAAATCTCGGATGAACAGAACAAGGAATGGTTCATTGTTTCCCTTCTACCACACATCAGAGTTCCCCTTATGCAACAGAATATTTCTTCATAGGCTGAGGCATTGGAGATCACCATGAAGCTGGAATCATCCCTTATGGGAGAATCCAGTTCAGGTATGGGTCAGATTCTGAGTCATCTAACTAGTTTGTCTCTGCAGATCAAAGATATGAAGAAAGACAAGGGAAAAAATAAAAGAGAAGAAATTTGGTGTATCAGATGCAGATCATAAGGTCATGAAAAGGAACATTGCCCTTTATTCAATGAATATTTGGCTTCTAGAGCTCTGATCCCCTTAAAGCAAGTCACCTTACCTTGGTGCAAGGTATGTAGGATCAAACATCGTACTGGTGAGTGCTATTATATGCAAAAGTATGTTTAGACACCTACAAATTTGTACTGTACATTCTGTAATTCCGTAGGACATGATGATAGGGATTGTAGGGATTATGATCTCATACATGAAAGGTCAAGAGACATATATAAGATTCAAGGCGAAGTACAACAATAAGGAAACACTACGCAATACAACTCTCAAGAAAGAGGAAACTTCAATCCTCGCGGTGGATTTAGAGGAAGAGGACGAGGAGGAGGAATGAGTCATGGACGAGGATAGATCATCTGCTATAACTGCACACAGCCAGGAAACCTCACAAGGGATTGTCAAAACCCTTGTACCACTTGCAGCTACTGCAGCTTGTTTGACCATGTTATAGAAGATTGTCCTGTACTTCTAGCTAAGCTTCAGGAAAGACGAGGACCTCAGTAGAACCCACAAGTGAAACTGATCTATGTTGAACCTCACAAAGAAGATCCTAGAGTCCCCATTATAAACAAAGGAGGCGTTGTTACAGGAGAATATAAACTAACCCAAGGGAAGACTACAAAATATTTAGGAATCAGAAAATCAACAGAGAAGACCCAAACCTTTGATGCAAAGTAAGAAAGACACATATTTGAAGAAGCAAGAAAAGAATTTAGAGGAGACCAAGGTTCTTCATCAAAGACAAGACTAGAAGTAAGAGAGTATGGAATACCTCATGCATTTTATCAGTTTTCTTCGCCAAGAGGAGGAAAAGAGGTAAGCAAGCTCATGGAATTTTTACATACTTGTATTAAGTTGATTCAAGATGAAAGCGTTGTACAAGAATTACAAAATTTAATCAGACAATATGAGAAAGGAAAGATAGATCCCTTACTGAATATGGAAGTACACCAAATCGGTAAGAAGAGAAGGAAAAATAATGAATTACATTTGAACGCTCAAATAGGAGAATACGAGATAGACTATGTGGTCCTCAACTTAGGGTCGAAGTTCAATGTCATTACGAAGAAAACTTGGGCACAGATGGGAAAACCAAAGTTGATCTATTCCCCTATCAGGCTTAGGATGGCTAATCAACAAGTTGTCAACCCATTTGGACGATTGGAGCATGTCCCTGTGGACATCGACGGAGTAAGAACATTTGCATATTTTGAGGTAATTGAAATAGTTGATGACAGTTTCCCTTACCCTGTGTTGTTAGGAATCGATTGGGCCTTCAATAAATCTATTGTTGTTGACTTAAAGAAAAGACATATGAATTTTTAAGGAGATGGTATTAGGGTCATCACACCTTTAGATCCAGATGAATGTCATCAATACACATAGCCCATCAGAGAAGAAAACTACGCATATGCACTAGAAAACATCTACAAGCTAACAATCAAACAACATGATTACATTAATCCTATAGCCGATGGGAATCTAAGTTGGTGAAGTGAAAGTGCATGCTCATCAGACTCAGAATAAGCACTAGAGAACTAGAAGAACTAGATGTAAGAAGTATCTACAAGGAGATGCGCTATATTAAGCAGAGAAGTTCACTAGATTGGCACAACAGTAAGTAACCTACCCACATTTGATGGTCTTAATCCATTAGAAGCCTTCCTATCAGACTTTGAAGCAAGTGTACCAACACAACAAAGGTTTTTGGCAATGGATGAGGCCTTGAAATCCACACCAGCAAGATGGTGGGGGACACACAAAAGTAATATTACAGATTGGGTACAATGTTGTACTCTGATGACAACACAATTCTCAACACAAGTAGAAGGCTGTGAAGTTCGCTACACAACTCGAATCTGCCCAAAGGATTATTTGTGAAGCTGCAAAGAGGCCTAGAGAGACATTCTGCAAGAACAATGGATACACAAATTCATCAACATGCTGGACACGACACCTATCCACTGGTACCTTCAAGCAGAACTGTGCATCATCACTACAGATTGGAAAGGTATGATTCATAATTTTATAACTACATTCCTATTTGAAAGTCAATTTCCTTCGATAGATCAAGCATTACATATTGTGAGACAAAAAGTATTCGAGGAGGTATCCAGCCTTCCCTTAGAACAGGAAGAGGATGAATGGACTGCGCCTCTCCATAAAATGCAAGGCTGTTACAACATCAATGCTGATGAAGACGATGATCCGAGGAAGGTGAACATCACAGAAACAAAAGGCTAGAGAGATGTGGAAGGGCCAAGAGTTGAGTTACCATTTATTGGACAGTCAATCAAGATTAAGAAATTCAATATTGGAACAAAGGAGACACTGAAGCTTGCCAATGTCGGAGATTATTGGGATGTTGCTACCATTGATAAGATTACTGAGTTGCTACATGAATATCAGGACTTGTTTCCATCCAAGTTCACTGATATGAAGGGAATTAAAGGGCCTATGGGAGAGATGAAGATCCCTTTAAAACCAAATGCTAGACCATTCAAATAGAGACCTTACAGATTGAACCCTAAATATAAAGAGAAAGTGAAGATTGAGCTTGATAGAATGCTAGAAGCAGGGATTATAGAACATGTGGAAGAATCAGAGTGGATTAGCCCTATGGTGGTGCAAGACAAGAAGACAGGTGAGATCAGGATCTGCGTAGATCTCAGGAAGCTGAACAATGCTTGTTTACATGACCCCTTCCCTACACCATTCACTGATGAAATGTTAATAACGTGGGAGGCCAGGAGGTCTATTCTTTTACAGATGGATTTTCAAGATACCATCAGATCCAAATTTCCATGGAGGACTGCCATAAGACCACGTTTTCCATAGAATGGGGATCCTACCAATATACAGTGATGCCATTCGGATTGAAGAATTCCCCAACCATCTTTTCCAGGGTGGTGGTCGAATCATTCAAATAATTTTTACATAAATTTATAGAAGCATATTTTGATGACTGGAATGTGTTTAGTTTGTTAAAAAATCACATTGAATGTCTAAGGCTAATGTTGGATAAATGCAGGCAGTGCCAAATTTCTTTGAATCTGAAGAAGTGCATTTTCTTTTCACCATTTGGAGTTCTGTTAGGACATATTGTATGTAAGCAAGGACTGTTGGTAGATCCATCCAAGATCGCTATTATAGTTGATCTACCCCCTCCTACAATAATTAAATAGTTGTGCACAACGCTGGGACACACATGCTACTACATGAAGTTCATTAAAGGATATGCTCAGATTACAACACCCATGGAGAAGCTGTTGAAAAAGGATTGCTAGTTTAGTTGGATTGAAGAATGTTAGCAGAGCTTTGACACACTGAAAGATAAAATTGTTACTGAGCCCATTCTTATCTTTCAAGATTGGACCAAGGAATTTCATGTACATGTCGATGCATCTTCCATTACATTGGGAGTTGTGTTAGCACAACCAGGAACATGAGACATTGACCGCCCATTAGCCTTTGCTAGCAGGAAGCTATCTACAATTGATATTAATTATACCACTACTGAAAGAGAGGGATTAGCCATGGTGTATGCATTGCAGAAATTTCGCCACTATTTATTGGGAGGACACTTTAAAATGTTTACTGATCACTCCACGCTGAAATACCTGGTCAACAAGCCAATGCTAGGGGGAAGGGTATGCATATCGCTTCTGCTATTTCAAGAATATGATTTTGAGATCATAGTAAAACTAGGAAGAATGATTAAGGGTCCTGACCACTTGTCAAGGTTGCAACATGGAGACGAGCCCACTAATCTGGAAGATACACTACCAGATGCACAACTACTATCCATTAGAAAGATTGATGACCACTTTGCAGAGATAGTCCAGTTCCTATAAACAAGAATGGCACCTAGTGAGTACACAATTCCACTGAAGAAACAACTAGTAGTGCGCGTTGCATATTTCTCACTTATAGTTGGACATCTATACAAGATGGGCCCGTATGAGATATTGCGAAGATGTGTTATGGAGGCAGAACGACTGTTGATCCTCTTAGAAGCTCATGAAGGCATCGCAGGAGGACATTATGCAGGTAAATCAACTGTGCAGAAGGTTCTTAGAGATGTCCTTTGGTGGCCTACTTTACACAGAGATGCTAAAGACTATTCCAGAGCTTGCGATGTATGCCAGAGGGTTGGGAAACCATCTAGAAGAGATGAAATTCCATTAGCACCACAAATGACCCTACAAACATTTGAGAAATGGGCCATTGACTTTGTTGGACCTATACACCCACCAGGAAAGTGCACAGGAGCAAGGTACATAATTACAACAACAAAATACTTGACTAGATGGGCCGAAAAAAGAGAAGTCAAGGATTGTAGTGCCACTATAGCTGCGTGCTTCATATTTTATGACATCATAACCAGGTTTGGATGCCCAAAGATCCTTATGAGTGATCAAGGAACACATTTCATCAATAAGACAGTTGAAGCCTTGACTAAAGAATCTACAGTCCACAATCATAAGAGCACATCGTACCATCCTCAAGCAAATGGGATAGTTGAAGCATTCAACAAGATCTTGGAGACAACACTAACCAATATTTGTTGTGTGAACATAGATGATTGGGATTTAAGAGTACCAACAGTGTTATGGGCCTATAGAACCACTTGCAAGAAGATAACAATGTAGACCTCATTCAAGTTGGTATACGTTCTTGAAGTTGTTGTTCCAATGGAATATCTAGTACTAAGCCTGAGAATTGTTGCTTTTACAGATATGGATGACACTGGAGATGTTCAAGAGAGGC
>SNQJ01S0108328.1:17280-39302 GCA_010110895.2 Picea sitchensis
AAGGGGTTACCTTTTAACCATCTTAACCCACTTTCCTTATTTTAGGGTTAACCAACTTCTAACCACTTGTCCACTTAGTTATTTCTCCATTAACTTTATTATTTAAATAATTTCTTTTGTATCCACTTTGATTTATAGTACACTCATCGCTACACTTTATTATTTACCATCTAAAATCTCTCAAACCACTTTCCTTATTTTAGGGAGTTCTCCATTAAATTTATTATTTAAATAATTTCTTTTGCATCCTCTTTGACTTATAGTACACTCATCACTTCACTTTATTATTTAAATAATTTCTTCTTTGCAAACACTTTTACTACTTTGACATTTTAGGGCTTCTAGATGACTCATGAGGGTTCTCCAACTTCACATAGCCATAACTCTCTAACCATGAGGAGTTATGTGACGTTCTACATACCACTGAAAATGGCATGACATGTGCTATCCATCTAGAATATTCTTACCTGCAAATGTATCAAAACTCATACCATTACCCATCAAACAAACTTGGGTCCATTACCCAAACCTTTGTGCTACCTAAATTCGCTACTGAAATTTCTTCAAGGGTTGACATCAATGCCAACCAATCAAATTAATCAACAGAATCCCCTTATCCACCTCTCTTTGGAAATCAAGAGAAAATTATTTCATAAAGGTAAAGGCTTGGGGAAAGACATTCCAGCTCATGTTGGACATGCAAGTATCTTTGTCGGGGATATGGATGCTCGCTAGCAGTGGAGCAAGGCTTGTGACACCGAGGTGTCTCTGTTAATTCTATGGATGCTCGATGAAAATGGAGCGACACTAGAGAAATGGGTAATCAAACTGTATTTTCAGCATCCCTGATGTATAATGCCTTGAGTGTTGATGCATGTAGCATTGGATAGGTACTTTCACATAGGATTGTATCTAGCTTGTGGAATTCGTCGAGAGCCTTCTAATTATGACACTTTACTTTATTTAAAGTAAAGTGATTTTATTAGTGAGATGAGTTTTATTTAAGGAAATTCTTTAATTAGAATTAATGAATTAAATAATAGTCATTGATCTTAAGTGAGGTGATAAGTAATCTCAACCTTCAATCACTTTGGAGATTAGGGTTAGGTCATAACTCAATCTTATAAAGGAGAATATACCTTTGGTGAGATACCAAGGATGGACCTTTGGTGAGATACCAAGGCTGAGACTTTTGGTGAGGATGCCAAGGTCACAATTTTACACAGAGATAACAAAGAAGTACTTTTGATAGTGTGGAGTCATTGGAGAGCGTAGAAGCAAAGAAGGACTTTTGCTTACACATTGTGATTGAGTGAGATCTCATAGAGTGTGGCTGAATATTACTTCATCCAAGTGTTGATGTAGAGAGAGTTGGATCACAAAGGACTGTGATTCAAGGAGATCTTGGATAGGTGGAGAAGGACTTCCATCTACATATCTAGGCCATATAAAGAGAGAGAGTAGTTGTACAGGAGAAGGACGGGTCACCGCAGACAACACATGTTTTTTGGTACGAGTCACACAGATAGAGCGAATTTTGACATCATAGTCGTGCCAATAGTGTAGGACAACGTGTTTATCAGGGTAACAGTCATTTTGTTTCCATACAGAGTCATAAAACAAGTTTGGAAATAGATCAATCAGTCAGGTGTGGATGTACTTTGTCTCTTTTCTATTTGGGCCATTTTCTCAAGTATGGGATCCCTTGTAAGATTTGAATATATGTAAATGATAATCTTATTTGATGGGAATAATATCTTTGTGTATTGTGCATGAGATTTTTGGTTTCCTTAATTATGCTTCCACTGTAATATTGTTTAGTTGATAACTTAGTTGTGCTTTGATTCAATAAGTAATTTATTTGGAATTAATAGTTGGGTGTTGGGTAGAGGGAAATTTCACCATGGTATCGGAGCAGTCGCTTTGAGAGGAAGTCAATATCAGGTTTCAAAAATGAAAGATCTATTAGATCAGGAGTGTCGCGGTGGGTGTTTGAAGGACCAAGCACATATCCACTATTTTTGTAGCAGATCTATCATATTTTCAAGGAGATCATAGCAGATATATAAACCAATAGGAATAAATTGAAGGACAAATTTCAGGAAAACAATCGTACTACAGTTGGAGTCATTCGTCGAGGATAACACATGTATTCTCTTATAAGGTGTGCATAATAGTAGGATTATTAGCATAAAAGTTTCCGTTTTAGCATAAATACCGCGGGAAGAGATATTATAGGATAGTACATGGGTAGTTTCAGTATCCAAGGCATATGAATAGGTCTGAGCGACAAGAAAAAGAGTCTAGGAAGTGTTGGGTGTTAGTTTTGACTCTTTTTCAAGCTCCATTATCCCCCATTTTGACCCCCAAAACTACTATTTTTTCCCACTTTAACCTAACTTATGGCATAAGGAATGTAAATAAGGTAATAATTTGCTATAATTGAGATTAAATATTATTTTTCTCTTGTAAATCATAAGAGACATTTCCTTAAAAAATTACCTGTAATCCAGGCATTATAGGAATTTACTTTGTTTCATAAGTTATTACAAGAATTACAGGAATTACAGGTTGGCATATCTCCACTCGCTCTAAGGAAGAGTTTTCACTTGGAGGTACTTCATGAATACCAGGATATGGTGATTTATCTATCTTATAATTCCCATGGAATTCAACACCTAGTAGTCAATTATAGTCAAAATTGATAGGAAATTATTACAAACAATTCGTAGAACTAGCTACAAATATGCCAGTTCAGTCACAAAGTCATGAATTCGATGCCACGATCAAGGAATGAGGATCAATCTATCAGAAGATCGAGGACCCAATCCATAAGTTCAAGGATAAGTTATGTTAAATGCTACAATGGATATCTGAACTATTTTCTTGTAATTTGTTTTTGAAAACAGAGTGTATTGAGGAACACTCATATTTCTTTGTAATATGTATAAAAGATTAGAAACATAGCATAGGAAAGTTAGTGAGAATGTTGTTATGAACCTGACGACATATTGTAATTGTTGATATTTTCCTTGAATTTAATATAATGAAGTTATGAGTTATCTCATGTGTTGAAGTTCTTTATGCATTATGAGTTTCATTAATAGCATATCCATGAGGGCCCCCTGGTATGTGTTGTATTTATCTTTAAGAAGTGTGCTGGAAGTAATTCCTCTTAGTTACTTTTATACTTTTTATTATTTCCTATGAGATCATATTCGTTGTATTTTTCTATAGATGCAAAATTTTAGATTACAGACAATGTTACTTTGTGTATGGTGAATAATTGTTTAGGATGATGATGTTAAGACAACCAAACAAATGAATGCTCTTCCATCAATTGTGATATACCAACAATTATCACAAAATATATTCAAATATTAAACTATTTCTATAAGAGATCTAGGAGGATCTAAGGAACGCTCATGAAGGTCTAGAAGGATTCAAAATACTCACAAATGTCCCAGGGGATCCATAAATGCTCAAAATTTGATTGTCTCAAATTGTCTCAAAAATGGAATCGTTGTGTAGAGCTCATCATCATATTTCCAATGATGCAAACGACACATCAAAAGGAGCTCGTATGCAAAATTTATGGGCATTCAAAGCTTGGTCAAACTAGGAAAAATAAGGGTGCCATGTGGCATCACGAGAGGGTGACATGTGGCACATGTCCGTATAGAAGGATGACATCAACATTGATGTGGCACAAGTGATGTGGCATACCCAATTAGCAGTTGAGTTGGCATCCATACTCCAAGTGGTCCAATGATGTAATGACACTTGACATATTAGGGCCAATGAGAGGTCGCCACATGGCGACCTCCCATTGGCCAATAATGGTTATATTGTGTAAAAATTATGGAGTTTGGGGTAATCGACCCCATGACCTCCATAACACTCCAAGTCTTAACAAAGTCTCCCCAACCAATATACCATATGATGGTTCTTATCCAAACCATGACATTTAATTTATTTAAATTAATACTAAGTTTCATATGGAGGAGGAAAGGGGTCGAGGGCTAGCCATATTATATATAATATATGATATAACTACCCACTATATATATATATATATATATATACACACACACACAAACAAACCGCCAAAAAATATGCCATGCACGGGAATAGAACCCTAACCTCTAGTATTATAATAGATGGTTCTAACCAATCCACCAAACGACTCCATATTTGGTGGGATTCCCGCCAAAAATAGAAATAGTTGCCAATAAATTTGTGAGGTAAGTTAGGATTGTGACCTATTAATGGGAACGGATCCAAAATTTTGTACACACATTTCTATGCACAATTAGTCTCATAAAACGTGCCAAGAGTATGAAGGGTATGAGACTACATCATAAAGCATGTCGAGGGTCACCTTGACGGAATTTCGAGTATTTTATATCAAATTTGCACAATATTTCTCTAGGAATTCAACGATGCACTCATTTTTTGCATTTGAGCAACAAACTTTTGTAGCATGTTTAAAATTGTGTTTTGTAAGCTCATTTTGTAATGTAATTTGGAATTTTAAGATGATGAAGAAGAGTTATGTTATTTAAAGGGACTTTGAAGATGCATTGATGTATGTCAATTATATATGTATTTAGTTCTTTTATTTTCTGTTGTATTATCTCATTTATAGTTCAAGTTATTTTTCAATATTAATGGACACGTAAGACATTCACATGACATTTTGAAAATAGTAAAGTGATCTTCATTTATATTCCCGAATCTGGTTGGATGTTTTAGTATCTGTTGGGTATGTGTTATATTCTTTGCATGACTTTTATAAGCGTCTGCTATGTTGCACCACGAGCACAGGGGGATGATATCCCCCCTATGCAAGGGTTCGGGAGCAGTGCTCCCAAGAAATTATTTTTGACTCGAGAAACTTGTCACATTTTTTTCTCGTTTTTCGTGTCGCCTCAATTTTTTGTGTCCATTGTTGGGCGTTTTTTTGGCACATGGTTTTTTCCGATGGTTTTCTATTTTCAGTTAAGGAATTAGGGTTGTTGACTAATCCATATCATTGGGTTAGGGTTTTGGATGTCTCTCGCTCCTATTTGTATATTGTATTGTAAATAATGTATCACTATGAATGAATATATAATACATTGGTTTTCCCAGTTTAGGTTTCTAGGAGAAAAATATCTCTGTGATGTGTATATTTTCCATTGTATCTTTTTTTTTCTTTTATTGAAAATCTATTTGTAGTAAAATATTGTACAAGGTTAAAATCTACAGTATCTGCATATGAACTAATTGGAATCTAAGGCTTCTTTGGGATGAATGAGTATCAGATTTTGTTTGATATTTAGCGTTCAAGTTGGTATCATAACTTGTGCGGTATTTTCAGATCATGTGGTATCATAGAAGGTTTTTTGATCCACTTCTTTGAGAGATGTAGTATCAGATTTGGTTTTGACATTTATTTGCAAGTGAATGCTTACAATGGTCCAGATTTAATCTTGGTGAATGATCGTTGAAGAGTAAATTCCTGAGATTGGTTTGATGTGTGCATTTTAGAGCAAGAAATGGATTCAACAACAGACATGGATTCTTCGAATCTGAATCCTTTCGGTACTAAAGATGCATCATTTTCTGCATCCATGGAAATGAAGGCTATGGTGGAAGAAATGTACAAGGATCTAAAGAAGGCCAAAAGAACTGGTGGTAAAATCAAAGGAAGGACACATAAATTCAAGAAGCAGTCGAAGAAGCCATATAAATTCAAGAAGACAACTATAGTGAAGAAGAAAGAAGAATATAATCCTACATGTTCTCATTGCAACAAGAAAGGACATGAGGAGGCAAAGTGTCAGAAGTTTCATCCAGAATTGAATTCAGAGTGGGATCAACCTAGAAAAGGTAATAATAAGACCACGACCATAGTACATGATCTTGGATCAGATTCTAAGGATGAAGTTAATGCTGCAACTATGGGCATCAAAGGTAAATATTTTGTTGCAAGTTTCAATTCGCGTACTTCTTCGTCAAAGATTAAAGTATTCCATAATGGAAGGCAAAGAAACGATATGTTTCATTTACAAGTTATCTCAAAGGACACTAATATTGATACACTTGTTGATAGTGTATCACAAGTGAATCTTATTTCATAACAAGTTGTTCAGAAGTTGGGATTGGAAACTAGGCCTCATCTGAGACCGTGTCCTTTGGGTTGGATTTGTGATAATGCTCAAGTACAGGGAACTAAACAATGAAAGTTATGGTTCGTGATCACATCCAATTTCATTGATGAGGTAAAGTTAGACGTGGTTCCACTTGATATTTACAGGATGGTTTTGGGAATCCCATACTTGTACGAAAGGATGATTCTTTCTGTGTGGATGCAAGGGGTAGTGGAACATACATTGGACCCAATGGATGAAATCCCAACCCCACCTAAAAGGGGTTGTGGCCAGTTGAGCTATGTATGGATCTATTGTAACTATGTTGAACATAGGGAAGAATCTCATCCCATGTGTGTGGATTCTCGGAATTGTACATACGCAAGATATGCCTGATCATCATGTTGATGGCCTCGGTTCGACCATCTATTTGGGGGTGTAAGGCCATGGATTTGATGAGCTTGGTGTCTAGCCATGACCAAAGGATCTACCAGAATGTGTTGAGAAACCAAATATCCATATCTCAGACGATGGTATGTGGTACCCCAAAATGTACCCACACTCATTAGAATAAGAGATTTGCAGTGGCCTCCGCAATGATGCTCTTCTTCCAGGAAACCAAAATCGCCATCTTGGAAAATCAATCAACAAACAAGAAAACACAGTCATTTCCCTGCTTGGTTGAAGGAAGGCCTGACATGTAGTCCATCGAGATGGATTTCCAGGGCCTATAGGGAGTAGGAAGAGGGGTGTACATGCCTTATTTCTTAATGGTCAGTTTTGAAATGGCACAGGCCGTGCAGGACTTGATATACTTGATGACATCGTGTCGAAGATTCGACCAATAGAAATTTTGATGCATCACTACAACTGTCTTTTCTACATTGAAGTGTCCTGCCACCCACCTATACTGAGATTCCAAAATCATCTTTTCTTGCATGCTTGATGGGACACGGAGATGTCCCATATGGCACAACAACACATCCTGAAGATGGAAATCAGAGACAGTTGTGTTTGTTCCTAGCATATTGTAGGTAGTGGAAAAATCAGTATCTTTCTCGTAGAGTTGGGGCCATCTGAAGGTTTCATGTTCGCAGGAGTGTAGAACTGTGGTTAGTGATGCAACTGGAGGTCAACTGAGTGTTACGAGGAAAATCTCTCTATGGGATGGGGTAAACCACAATAGGTGGAAATGACTGCAGAAATCAACTCTAATCCTAGGTATGATATATAAACAAATATGCTAACAAGAGAAGATAAAGAGCCTACATCATCGAAACGTTCGATGAATTCCACCATTGAGCACTTGACCCAAAGCAATACACTTGCAACCTATCCTCAACAACCAAGAAATGCAAGCATATGGTGATAATATATAAATTTATCACATTCAATAGGATAATCCATCAATATTCATAACAAATATGCCCATGGAATAATAATTAAAATATTTTCAAGACATTAATTGGACGAGAAAAAATTATTTCTATTAAAATGTAATTGACAGAAGTGAATGAATTACAAACTTTTGTGTCAGAACGGTTCGGAACTGAGAAACTAAATCCCTTCTAGTTGGGCCTCCACCACTTCAATCCTCCACCAAAGGAAATCTCATATAAGAGAGACAATAAGGTTCTCAATCGAGTAGGGAAGATCTTGGGGGCTGAACAATGTGTTCAGACTTAAAAGGACAAAGGGATGCAGACTCAATATGAAGTGAATAATTTCTCTAGAGTAATTTTTCTCCAAAATTCAATTCTTCTCCTCTTTTCCATAGCTCATATATGGACTATTTATAGCTTTCAAATGGAACTGAAGGTTCGATTCAAAATATTTCCAGTATATGGAAGGTTAAGGATCATGGATCCCGTGACGTGACATGGAAACCCAACACTATTTTTTTATTTTGGGCACACAACCGATGTACGCGGGCTGTAATGGTGCAACCTGCATATACACATCTTGTATAATAGTTAGGGCGCGTGTATGAGGAAAAATATTACTTTTAGCTCTGGGATTTGCAAAAGGGGACTTCAAGTGTGCATAGGGAAATGGAAAATGGCCTTCTAAGAAACTTTGCATAGGGTGAGGAAACTCTTGCTATAACAGATGCCCCCTAATGTGTGAGGTCATAGGAGTATCTACGATGGCTGAAATACATTATAATACCCATAAGTGGAGTAATGGAGACTCAGCTGGAAGAACTAGTTTCTCATGAGAATATTACAATCTATATTGACTTTGCACACATGGTTGCTAATTTGAATTACATTGCAGATCCATGTGAAATATATCAAACAGTTGTTCATGGCCATGAATAAGAAATACAAAGGTGGCTATATGCCAAAGGATGTCATAGTCACGAACAAGGCCTAGTAAAACCAGTCTCAAAATAAATCTGAAGATATTTGTATACAATGGAGTACAATATGATTCCCCATGATCATTGAAGTCACATAGGTACTAGTCCAATGAAATATAGAAACATCTCGGGAAATCTGCAACTATGAACTGATGTCTTCAAGTATTCTACACAATCCACCAAAGGTGCAAGTTTACATCGCGTGAATGAAGGATTTGAGGTCAAACACAATGAGACTTCGTTTGATTATCGGTCATTAAGTTCTATCGTTAACAAATGCGAGGCAACCTACAGATAATGAAAGTAGGTATCAAGGCACCAAGTACATTCTTACAAGTGTGAATAAAGGTGTCAAGGTCAAACACTTGAAGAATCCATCGATCAGGAGACATTGATGTATTCCCAACTGTCGATGGTGGGAGAACCTGCCACTAATGACTGCAAGCCTCTAGGTACTCATATGACTCTAGGTCTCATTTCCAGAATAGGTGGGTTGAAGTCGATGGAAGGAGACCCACTGAAAGGAGAGCATTGAGGTATCTCTCATCTTTCAACATGAGGTACAAAGCAGAAGCTTGATGATTTGGAGGAAATCGGATGAAGAACATGTTCACGAACCAATGACCCTGTGCATCTTTCGCGTGTGCTAGATGCAAGCGGTACATGAAAAAGACCCTATGAATAGTAGCCAATAAGGAAAACTACTGAAAAGGTTAAGGAAACCACCAATAGGGCTAATGGCATCCAAGACACTGCACGAATCCTGATGTGTGAATAGATTTATTTCCGTCGAACACAAGGGAAACCCCCCAGTCAACGACCAATGATGAAATGTCAACTGTTGGGTTCAAGGTTACCTACCAATGATGAAAGTAGGACCAGGGTGCACGATAGGACTACAGATTCATGTAATTATGAGACATACTGAGGGTACGACTGACATGAAAAGTCAATATTTCTGAGGAATGGTTGACTTAGGTTGATAGACATCCTTTGAACAAGAGAATGAGACATATGGAAGACTCTAGTAGCATAGACTCAATGATGAAATTTTGTGATGCAAGAGGCACCAATTAAACTCTCCATAGGGTCTAGAAGAGTAACCAGTCAAAGGAGTAAGCTCTAAGTAATGAGCTCAGCTTTCTAAGGTCATGCTAAACCTAAAATTTTAATGATATATGGACTCAAAAGTTTGTGCTCTATTCAAAGGCGACACGACTACTACCAATATTATTTTCCTGCCCATCTTTTTTTGTTTTTCATAGTCAAATGAATGTTATGATACAGAGGAGGAAACACGTGTTGCAAGTAAGCAACTAGTTCCAGCAGTGGAACATACCTATTCTCAATGAAAGGAGGTGCATGCAGGAGATGGACACTTGGGGGAATGTTTCCTCTTGGGTATAGGGTGT
The DNA here is from genome assembly GCA_010110895.2 of Picea sitchensis. Lineage (NCBI taxonomy): Eukaryota > Viridiplantae > Streptophyta > Pinopsida > Pinales > Pinaceae > Picea > Picea sitchensis. The sequence goes on from SNQJ01S0108328.1 coordinate 27,189, forward strand.
CAAGCTACAAAGGATATAAACAAGACTTTGCTTGGATGATGATGCAAAATACTGAGGTGATAGGCTTATAATGCGAAAGCGAGAACCGACAATAGGCTCAATACTACAAGCAAGAGAATGATATGCAATTACAACTTAGTGCCCAAAAATGTCCCTTTTCATGAATTTAGTCTACTTGGTTTGAAAAGGAGTAAAATTACACCAAATAGACGTCCTTTCAAATCCAATTTACAAGTGTGAAAGAGACAAGTTCACTCAACAAACTTTTCACTTTTTGGGAGAGTTGGAAAAGAGCTTAAACTAGACTCATTGGGAGTCTTGCTAGGTATAGGTCAGCCTTCTTATGAGTACGAAATTAGGTTCAACTATAAATTCATGTATTAATTATAAGGGAATCTCGGTCCTACAAAAAAAAATCTTTGCATGGGCACTGAATGGCGCAGAGGATCTAACTAGGGTACCCATGTTTGGTAAGTCTCTACCATTTAATAACGACACTTCTAGTTGCAGAAAGAAGGTTCTGTGTCACTACTAAATGGGTTCGTACCTAAGGCATATGAGTTGCAGTCATAGGATGATGCAAATGTGCATAATGAATTGATGACCTATCCTATATGTTGGTTGACGAAAATACATGTCCACAGTTACGAACGAGTGACATGGCACTAAAAACCGAAAGAATCCCTTGAGAAAACCACCAAAATCAACTCCATCCACTGTTTTATTAGTCCATTAGGCCAAAATATTAGAAAAAACTATGCAAAGCGGGTAAATTTTTTCTATAAATAGTAAAAAAAAAATTACTATACCATTGTATTTTTTACCCAAATAGTACATTTTGGACCAAATTGCCCCCAAATTTCAACTACTTATTGTGGGAGCCATGAGCAATGGAATCAACAACCGTCTGGACCAGGTAATTCATCTTGCTCCTTTGTTTATTTCTAGGGGATTAAAATTTGAAATTGTGTCATGTTTTTTTAGCATTTTAGAGCGCAAGTTATAGATCATCAGGTCGTGTATACGCATACCTATACATGACTATTTGCAAAACAACCAATGTATAAGAAACCCTATACATGACTGTGTAAAATGTAGCTCGCGTACATGTCCGTGGATACGGTTTTTAAAATGTTGCTAGCTCAAAAAATGGTTTGAATCTTGCAGGATGGTGCTAGAGTGGAGAGAAAGAGAGCATGAAGAGGTGGATGCTATAGTGGAGAGAGATCCAAGGGCCCATATGGCCTTAAAACGATGTGGGCTATACAATTTTTGGGCTTTCAAAGGTATGAGGGATCAAGTGCGACTGCTCCAGCTGCTAGTGAACTACTGGGATTTGGGTACTGAGACCTTCAACCTTGATGGACAACCATTAAGGATTGAAGTTGAGGACATATACTTCTTGATAGGATCGTCCCATTAGGGTGAGGTGGTCAACCTCCAAGCTCAGGGAGATGGGAGTGGCATGAACATAGAGGATTACATAGCCACTCGTTGCATTACAGAAACCTAGAAGGTAGGGATCCAAATCCCAATCAAAGAAATCAACAATCGAAGTCTCAAGATTGTTGTCCTAGTGTTGACACGGATCACAGGTTGGCCTATTTGCACCAGGCATCGAGGCCACTTTTGTTCTATTCATTGTAGTGCTTATGACCCACAATTTACGACTAGTGCACTTCATTATTGGCCAACATGAAGAGCCAATTGACAGACTGCAAACTGGGTAGAAAGAGGAACTTTGGGTTTGCGTCTATCCTGTGTAGTTTTTTCTTCGAGAGAGTTCTAGGCTTGGGCCCTAGAGTTGATATTGTTCCGCATGGACCTCACGATCCATGCATGGCATAGTGGACCGAGGTGATGAGGTGACAGGGNGGTGGAGTCAGCAGGTGATGGCTCTAGACGACTACACTTAAGAAAGAATTGACTTCAGAGGAGATCTGGACATGTCGTTACCACCAGGTTCCACCTATGGAGACATAGGTATGCCAAAGGTTTTTGAATATTTCATTTTTTTGTAATTTTGTATAATAAAACAAAAATATTTTTGGATGATGTCAAGTACTAACTAAACATGTATGTGACGCAGACGTGGGTCCATGACGACTAGACGGACTTCCACGACACCGATAGAGGCACCAAGAGGATGATCCAGCAGTAGGGGATGTTGATAGAGTGCTTCATAATGTGCAGGGAATCCTGTCTCGTTTGACGTAGAGTATTCACATGGTTAAGGTAGAGGATCTGTTGAAGGAAATGCAGCAACAGGTGGTAGGTGTGCCTCATGCTTGGGTACGAATCTTTTGGAATTTCACAAACACGTTAGTATGCTATCATGACACACATCTGGTGCCACATGCGTAGATTCTATGACTATTGTATGATCGGATGCATATGTATTTTGAGGGTGTCAGCCCCAATTTTGTACTATAACATCATATTTTTTGGAGAGATGAAATATATAAAAACATTGATCTTCGACTTTACTTATATTACAATGTGTACATTGATGAAAGTGTTTTCTTTTCTTTAGTTATGTGACAAATGCCAATCTAAAAACAATTTAGCATATGCATCAGATATATAAATAGTACTTCTAGGTATGTGACGATAAGTAATAAAATCAAAATGTCGTTCCAAAATTCATACCCGTAAGAATTGTCGGAGTACAGTAGGGTCACACACATGGTAATTTTCGTTCAACTGACATACTACTACCTGGGATTCCAGACGAACTTCTAAAGAGTGAATACCATGTGAAATGGCATCACACAAAAGTTCTATAACGACGCTATATTCAGCCACATTATTCATGGATGGCCCTAGGAAATTTCCACCTGAAGACACCAGTAGACCCTTGGGTGAGTAAACAAACCAAGCAGCGGAAGCCAAGTTCCCTATATGATGACTGGCCCCATCTTCGAATCCTAAGTAGACCGAAGACTCTGTTGTCGCCAACTAAGGGAAAAATTGATAAGCAAGTTGAATATAAAAATGAGGGAGAATATATATACAGTAAATTACATTAGTATACAAAGAGTTACACCCAATCTTAGGGATCAAGCGTAATATCTTTTGAAATAGAGCCCATTCATGGGATCAGCCATCATGCTCCCTTCATAATATTCTAATTCATAGAATCCTTTTTTTAAGACACGTTGCACGATATAGGGACCGTGCCATATGGGTTTGAACTTTCCTGCCCCCAGTGGTTCTTTGGCTTGGTCATATAGAAGGACCAAGTCACCCTCAGTGTACTACCAAGGATAGACAAACTTGTCATATTGTACCTTGACACGTATTTTATTTGCTTCGATAGTTGTGGAGGTGTCTTGATGTTGCTCATCTAGACTCTCTAGGTGTACAAGGCATTGTTCGAGATTGAAAGTGTCAGGTAGGAGCACAACTGGCAATATAAGAGAAGGGATTTCACATTCAATAGGTAGGATCAAATCCACACAGTTCCCTAACTGGAAAGGAGAAAAACTGGTGGAAGTATTAATCGAGGTTTGATATGCCCAAAGTGTTGGATAAAGCATGATATGCCAGTCAGATTTTCTCTAGATGACAGTTTTTTACAACATGGTCTTGAGAGACTTGCTTATGGCCTCTACTTGTCCATTTCCCTGGGGGTAGTAAGGGGAAGAATGACCATGTCTAAACCCCATTTTTTATGTTAATTCTTTCATCATTTCATTCTGAAAGTAACTGCCATGATCAATGACAATCTCACTCGGGATTCCGAACCTGGCTATAATTTGATTAAACAGGAAGAAAGAAACAATATTACCATTGGATTTAATTGTAGGCATGGCCTCAAACCACTTAGTAAAGTAATATACAACCACAATAATGTGTTGATTCCCCCAAGCCAAAGTCGGGTTGCAATCCACAAAATCCACCCCCCACTTGGTGAAGGGACCGATGGTAATTACTGGATCAAGAAGGGATAGATGTGAGCACATTTTTTGAGTGAACACCTAGCAAGGGTGACACTTCTTAACCGCTTCAACACAATCTTTAAAAATAGACGGCCAAAAATAATCGGCTCACAAAATTTTTTGGGTTGTCGCAAGCCCAGATAGGTGACCACTACAAGCCCCACTGTGGAAGTCATTCAGAACAGACTCAACTTCTTCATGATTCAAGCAACGACGCAAGATACTGTATACTCATCGATGATACAAATTATCATCGATGATAAGGTAGTTCTTGGCTTAGTATCGTATACGTCGTCGGTCATCTCTAGAGAGATGTTGAGGGGACTTCAAAGTTTGAAGACAGACAACAATATATCCATACTAGAGTTCTGATGACGAGACAAGGAAAATGAGTTCATTCGAAAATGAATCAACATGAATAACATCCTCATATAATCGAGGGAATTTTGATATTAACTCTGCAAAAACTAGTGATTTCTTGGATTCCGCAGAAGTGAAGTCAAGATAAAATTCTTGTAAATGACAATCCATTTATTGTATTTTCCCCCTATGATATTCCTAGTAAGGACGTATTGAAATGGATTGACATCAGAAACCAAAGGTGATCTGGATGGATCTAGGGAACATCAAGGAAGTTTTAGAAGTGTCTCAGAATGCTCATAATGGCTCCAGTAGATAGGGAAAGGGAAAAAATTCAAAGTTCCCAAAATCTAGTGAAAATGGCATGGTCATGAAGAGCGCATCACAATATTTCTAACGACGCAAACAGATTGTCAAATAGAGTTACTAATTGAAATATATTCGTGGTCAAAGTTTGGTCAACCTGACTCAGACAACAGGGGTTGAGTCAACATCCGTACTGCTAACGTCATCATCCGTACGAATGATGTCAACATCCATACAAAACAAGTGGCAGGAGAAGAAAGGTGATACATGTCATGATAACGTCAGCATGACATCAACATGATGACATGGTAGCACAAGAGGCTGGCACATGTCACCCAGTTTTGGATTTTACGGGCCAATCTGTGGACCAATCAAATCGTGCCACATGGCAGTTCGTACAGTGGTGTGGTAGGTTGACGTGGCAATCCATACAGTGACGTGGTATGTTGATGTGGCAGGATGGCGTGGTCATCCATATAGTGACATGGTCGAATGACGTGGTTTTTGAGGTGGCAGTTTGTACAGATGACGTGGCATCTGTACATACATGTGGCTTCCTCCAGAAGTGCTACGTGGTGGTGTAGGAATGGGCTAGGTGAAATGAAGTCAAGCCTGTGTGGCAGGTGACTGGACAACAATGGGCCAATAGCTGGTCACCACGTGGCCCAATTAGAGGGTGCCATGTGGCACCCCCAAAATTCCCAATGAGGGCCAGTTATTGAAAAATTCAAAATTAAAAGTTGGTCACCAGTTTGCCAAATCTGGCAGGCTCCGTCATATCTAGTCAGTAGCCAACCTCTCCGCTAAAATTAATGGTGGTTCAAACCAGTCCGCCAAACTTGGTGACAAGTCCACCATATCTGGCAGCAGTCTGATAAATCTGGCGGGGTTTTTAAATGGGGGGACAGTTGCAACAATGCACCCAAAGGGAGACCTGAGGGTTTGACCCTGGGACCTCAAGAAACAACTTACGCCTTGACATAGCCTCTGATAACCACTAGGCCAACGACATTTGTTTCTTAATCTACCCAAGTTGTTATTTAAAAACACATTTTTCCAATGCATGAGGAAAAGGAGCACGCCAGTCCGCCCAAGTCCGTACCAGCCATGGTTTCCAATGTAGAGTACAAAGTATTAAATGTAGGGGTTGCACGCAAATCAAGACAGAGGTCTAGCAAGGGCTTCAAGGTGCCTGCATCCGATGGAGATGATTTGACAATTGCTTTTAGGTAATTCGGTGACGCGAATCCAATGGTGAGGTCTGTTTTTGCAGAAGAGATTCAGATCAGCAAGCTAAGTTCTGGAGAAGCCAATGTAAGCATGCTTTTCATCATGTTGTTTTGTCATTAATTATTGTAGCATAGCATGCTTATTATAGGTATGAAATAGCATGGAGGGGTTGTAGCAAGGAAACAAGATCATCTTATTCCTTCTATCTCTTATTTTCTTCTCTTCTTCCACATAAAACCAATTAGTTACATGTGACAGAGAAATTGTGGCACTTGCATGATAAGTGGCCAGCGAAGCAGTTCTAAATATCGTAGTTTTAGGATCTTTGGATGGGATGCATATATGATTGGATTTGAGAAGAAGATCTAAGACACTCTATGGCTCCATGATGATGGGGGTCATCTTTTATTCTTCCTCTTTTTATGTATTGAGTATGTGGGGATGATGTCCATGTCAGCATCATGGATGCCTCATGAGCATGAGAACTCGTGAAGCTTGTAAACATTCCTGATCACATTCCGATCTCTTGTTTCTGTCACCAAAAAAGGACTTTGGCCTTACAACTTGTAAAGGAGAGACATCATTACAACTAGGAGAATAAAGCAGTTAGTTTTTGGAGCATGCCTGGAGACATATCCCACATCAGGTGAACTTCGTTATCAAGGGAAGTGTCATATCCATTATGTATATTATGTTCTTATGTTTATTTTCCATGAATTTATGCACACGGAATATTAAATGCATGCATGACATATCACACACAAGGAAACTAAAGAGGTTTTTATTCACTTTGGATTCAAGCATATAAGACGTCAATTATACCTTTAATTGAAAATCGCTCAAGTAAAACAATCTATAGCTAACCCTTTGAAGGAGTGACATAATCAATCAATTATTGGAAATTAATCACCCCCAGGCTCAGATCATATGGTATCAGATCAGGATTAATACTGATTGCAGGTGTTGAAAATGAGGATGGAAAGATCTCCAAAACAATTGTGGTTTGATGAGATTCAAGAGCTCAACCAAATGCTTCAAGCAGAGAATGTTGGATTGAAGACATTGTTGGATGTTGCAAAAGAAGAGAACCAAAGGTTGCAAGAGAATTTGCAAGCCATGAATATGCAGACACGGGAAGGCTCTATGAATGGGACGGTGATAACACCATCTTGTGACCATGTCAACTTCACCAGTTATGAGTGTGAGCATGACAATGCAAATGCATGCACACTTTGTCAAGAAAATGAATATGACCTACAAGGATCCAAAAACCAAGGTGGGTTCCTAGAATCATCTTCCACTGACCCTTCTCACCAGGAACAACTATACACATTTCAAGAAGTAGACAAAGAATCCTAGTTCGAGATGGAGGTAAATAAACCTTGTGTGGTTCCTTTCTTGATTAATGCTAATGACTCTTTTGAAATCCTTGAACAACATGCTTCTTTCATCGGCTTAAAGTTGATGAGAAAAATGGGATACGAAGGGGGAGGCCTTGGAATGAATGGCCAAGGTATTTTGGATCCCATTGAGGCAGTGGTTTGGCCTCGATATGCCATGATAGGATATGTCCCAAAGAATCTTGGAGAAATCTCCAAAACCATTCGGGAAGAAGACCCCAGGACAATCACTGAGACTATAAAAGTCAACAATTCATTAGGAGATGAAATTGACTCAGTGCACGCCGAGAGCACAACTTCTCATGATCGATGATTCGAGACATCTCCAAGGAGAGATGAGCATCACAATTGAAAAGTTGAGACCAAATCTTCTTTCCAGTCTGACTCGAGAGGAAACTCACCGAGGTTTAAGAAATCTAGAAATTCTAAAATTCCATTTGATTATAAGTATGTTAATCATATAAAATAGATCTTGTGGCATCAAATACCATACAACTTTTGTGGATTGAATAAACACGCAGTATCCCAGTGTTGGAAGAGAAAATCCTTGTGCAGGAAGGTTATGGAAACTAGGAGAAGGACAAGGATGGAATATTGCTTTCCACACATGGAAAAGAGCAGGGGAAATGCACCTCTCAAGGAGAAAGGATACTGCAGCCATTGTAGCAGAGATAGTCATCATGAGGCCATTTTTTGGGCCTTACATCTAGATCTACGCTCAAAGAGGAACAAGAAGACTAGGTAGACACCTCCGAGGGAGAGAACCAGTCAGGCAGTGCTGCAGGGAAATCCGCCACCAAGAGAAGACCAGCTACCAGGGGAAGGACAACTTGGTAAAGAGGACATGTTCGACATAATGTCTGAATGAATGGGGAAAATCCTAGAGTTAGTCGAGAGTGGCCATCTTTGTAAAGAACATATTGCGATTCAGACCCCATAGAAGGGTATTATGCAAAAGTGATCATTGTTAATATCACTCCTTTTATTGCACATGTTGATATTGTTAGGACTTGTGAGGTAGTTTGGGTATGGGTTTCTTATTGTAAGTCCAATGGACATGAAACTTATAATGTAGAGAATTTTTGGGACAAAAAGTCCTTTCAATTGGGAGGCATGATCTGGATGGATATAGGGAACATCACAAAAGTTTCATGAGTGTCTCAGAATGCTCATAATGGCTCCAACAGACAGAGAAAGGGAAAAAATTCAAATTTCGCAAAACCTAGTGAAAAGGGCATGATCGCGAAGAGCGCATCGCAAACTTTCTAACGACACAAATGGCTCGTCAAGAGGAGTTACAGATTGAAGGATATTTGCGATCAAAGTTTGGTCAACCTAGCCTAGTCAGCAGGGGATGAGTCAACATCCATATTGCTGATGTCATCATCCATACATATGACATCATCATCCATACAACACACATGGTAGGAGAATGAAGGTGACACATGTCATGTTGATGTCAACATGATGATGTGGCAACACTAGAGCCTGCCCTATATCACGCAATTTTGGTGTTTTCGGGTCGATCTGTGGACCAATCAGATCATGCCATGTGGAATTCCATGCAGTGGCATGGCAGGTTGACATGGAAGTCCGTACAATGATGTGGCAGGTTGACGTGGCCGTCTATACAGTGACGTGGCATTCGAGGTGGCAGGCCATACAGATGATGTGGCATTCGTACAGACACTTGGCTTCCTCCAGAAGCACCATGTGATGGTTTATGACTGGGATAGGTGTAATGACATCATGCCTGCATGGAAAGTGACTGAACAAAAATGGTCCAATAGTTGGGTGCCAAGTGGCCCAATCAGAGGGCACCATGTGGCACCCCTGAAATGCCTGATGAGGGCCAGTGTTTGAAAAATTCAAAATTAAAAGTTGGTCGTCAGCCCGCCAAATATGGCAGGCTCCACCATATCTGGCTGGAAACCAACCTCTCCGCTAAAATTGATGGTTGTTCCAACCAGTCTGCCAAACTTGGCGGCAAGTCCACCATATCTGGTAGCAGTCCGATAAATCTGGTGGAGTTTTTATACGAGGAGACAATTGTAACAATGTGCCAAAAGGGAGGCCCTCGGTTTTGACCCTAGGACCTCCCCCAACAACTTGCTCCTTAACATAGCCTCCGGTAACCACTAGGCCAACAGCCTTTGTTGCTTAATCCACCCAATTTTTTATTTAAAAACACATTTTTTCAATGCACGGGGAGAAGGAGCACGCCAGTCTGCCCAGGTCTGTACCAAGCACGTTTTCCAATGTAAAGTATGGAGTATTAAATGTAGGGGTTGCATGCAAATCGAGACAGAGGTCTAGAGGAGGCCTAAAGGTGCATGTGTCTGATGGAGATGATTTGACAGTCGTTTTTAGGTAATTCGGCAATGTGAATCCAATGGCGAGGTTTGTTTTTGCAGCAGAGCTTTAGATAAGAAAGCTAAGTTCTGGAGAAGCCAATGTAAGCATGATTTTCATTATGTTGTTTCATCATTAATTATTGAAGCATAACATGCTTGTTAAAGGTCTGAAAGAGCATGGAGGGGATGCAGCAAGGCGACAAGATCAACTTATTCCTTTTTATTCTCTTCTTCCACATAAAACCAATCAGTTACATGTGACAGAGAAATTGTGGCACTTGCATGATAAGTGGCCAATGAAGCAGTTCTAAATCTCATAGTTTCGGGATCTTTGGATGGGCTTCATATATGCTTGGATTTGAGCAGCATATCTAAGGCACTCTATGGCTCCATGATGACGGGGGTCATATTTTATTCTTCCTCTTTTTATGTATTGATTATGTGGGGATGATGTACATGTTAGCATTATGGATTCCTCATGAGAATCAGAACTTGTGAAGCTTGTAAACATTCCTGATCACATTTTGATCTCTTGTTGTCGTCACCGAAAAGGGACTTTGGCCTTACAACTTGTAATGGAGAGACATCATTACAACGAGGAGAATAATGCAGTCAGGATTTGGAGCATGAACTAGAGACGTATCCCACATCGGGTGAACGACGTTATCAAGGGACATGTCATATCTGTTATGTGTGTTATGTTCTTATGTTGCTTTTCCATGAATTTTCGCACATAGAATATTAAATGCAAGCATGACATATCACACATAAGGAAACTAAAGAGGTTTTTATTCACTTTGGATTCAAGCCTATAAGGCTTCAACTATACCTTTAATTTCAAATTTCTCAAGTAAAACGATCTATAGATGACCCTTTGAAGGAGTGATAAAATCAATCAATTATTGGAAACTAATGACCCCCGGGCTCAGAGCAACAATAGTTTTGCAAAGAAATATATAGTGTCATAATCATTGAACTACATGAACGACAGCCAAATCTATCTTTTTAACATGAGAATATTTGAGTTCAGGGCCGACTAAGTTTCTACTAAGATAGTAAATGACGTGCTCACAGAGCTCGCCATCCTCCTGAACAAACACCATATCAATCATCTCTTCGGATGCAGTGACATAAAACAATTAATATCTACCATAGTCCAGAGACTTCAACAGAGACGTCGATACCAAGGCTTTCTTCAAAGCATCAAAGGATTCCTGGGCTCGTTCATCCCAAATAAAAGGAGTGACCTTCTTTAAGAGACACATGAAACCCTTAGTAATATTGGCATAGTTCACTATAAACCGTCGTAAAAACTTATCTTTCCTCTGTAAACCTTGAAGTTGACGAATAGTGCACAGAGGAGGCCATCAAAGTATTGCCTCAACCTTTAATGGATCTACCATGATCCCAATCTCAGAGACTAAAAATCCTAGAAGTTGACCTGACCTAACACAAACGATGCATTTATGAGGGTTCAAATGGACATGATAATGGCGACATCTTTCAAAAACTAGCCGAAGGTGTTTAGGGTGATCCACTCTCTTGAGGGAGTGAGCAGTGAGATCGTCGATATAGGCTTAGACTATATGCTTGAGATTGTGAAATGAGAAGGTTATAGCTTGTTGGAAGGTTTCTCCAGCATTCTTAAGGCCAAAAGGAATCTTTTGGTATGCGAATGTACCCCAAGGACAAATAAATGTTGTCTTATGTTGGTCCTTGGGCTTAATTTGAATTTGGTTATACCCTAAAAATTCATCCATAAGAGAAAAATATTCGCTTCCCATGCATTCATCGAGAATGTGATCAATGAAGGGCATCAGGAAGTTGTCTTTGGGACATGCCTTATTCAGGACATGAAAATCCATGCATACACGGATGGTTCCTTGCTTTTTATTCACAACAATGGGATTGGATACCCATTCAATCAAGGGAATCGGGTACATAAAACCAACATTAAGCAATTTTTCTACCTCTTTCTTAATAGCAGGGGCCTTCCTAGGATTGACAACTCTAAGTCATTGTCGAACATGCTTAGCATCCGAGTTGGTTTTAATCTCATGTTCAACAATTCAAGGGTCGATTCCTGGCATCTCTTCATATGACCAAGCGAATGCATTGCAAAATTATTTGAAGAGCTCGGTGTAGATCATATTTTCTTTTGGAGAACAATCTGCACCGATGTATACATTTTAAACCTTTCCAAGAATACGAGAGACATCGATTGTGATTGTGGGAGATATACTCACCATGTTTCCCTCAGCATAAATTTTGTGTGTATCTGTAGTGTACCCTTTCACTACCCAGGTTTCCAAACCTCTCAGTTACCGTTCTGTACATGGAATTTACATAATTCGTACAGGAATTTATAAGAAAATGCATTTAACACAATTAAACACAATTAAAACTCAAAGTAAAATATATGGGTACTGCTATAATTAAACAAGCCATAGCATTCAACATTAATTCTTTTACACAGCGGAAAACATGATACATAAACAACACAGTCATGCTCAACATGATTAA
>SNQJ01S0108329.1:17360-29462 GCA_010110895.2 Picea sitchensis
CTGGCTCTCACTCTACCCACATGTCTGGACATCCCCTAGCCACATCACCTCATTTACATGGCTTGGATGAAACCTTCCTGGAAACTTCCCTTTTCTTGTGGATACTATCCCAATAGGATGTCTTGTCCTTTTCTTCGATCTTGTATTGTAGGTTATTGTAATATCTTTGAGCTATTGACTGATATATCAGGGTTTTTATGTATATGTTTGATAATATTAATGATGAAATTGTGATTGACATTGCTATGATCCCTGTGACTAATGAGCCCATGGAGGGCATAGTTTTTGATGTGCAGGACCGTACCTGATGGAAAGTTACCATTTGGACCGGTACACATGGGGAGATGATCAGTTCGGACCTCCATGGGGCTGAAGAGCCCATCAGATGGTTGCTGAGACCCCGTCATAGGGGAAGAGACATGACAGTATTTGACCGAGGTTTTTCACCGAGAAGAAGAGGATGTTTCACAGAGGCACTTTGGCATAGCCCAACCTGGGGGGGAATGACCCCTTTTCAGTGGAACGCTGGCCTTGGAAGGCTCAAAGCATCCCCATCCTTACCATGACGTCATCCAGCTTCATGGTCATTTTTGGAGGAAGACTGGGCAGCAGTGGCACATGTGGCATGTTGGAGAGGCCCCTGGGGGGCTAACGTTTTGCTCCTGAATGTCTCATCTGCCATAAAAGGGGCTAGCGCCTCCCTTGAAGGGGATTTTACCTTTATTGCAGCTCAGTTAGTGTTTTAATTTGACAATTTAATGTAAAAACAATATTCTGATCTTGTCGGCCATTTTTATGACCTAAAATTAATTAAGGTCATTGATACACTATATATTGAGGGTTTTCACTCTCGTTTTGACATAACACATCACTCACTCTCCTAGTGAGGTCTTATTTTTGTGCCCTATTGGGGTTATTAGCTGAACTAAGGAAGGCAAACTTGTTTAAGGAGGAGATTTTTGGCATTCTATGGTGTTTTTCTTGAAGGAATGTTTACAACTAGGGTTTGCATGGTTATTTTCTTGATGATTTGTAAGTATTTTTCTGCAAAACTTCTTGATTGAATGGTTGTAGTTTAATTTCTTGCATCTATTTATAAATATTGTTTAATCAAAACCCTAGGGGACAAACACACAAGTAGGTCATTGTCTCATGTCCCCTGATAGAAAAACCTTTTAGCCATTGAAGAAGAAGAACATAGCCTAGCCATAGCTACACTCTTTCTTTCTTCTTCCCTTAAGCTAGCCATACCTTTGAACTTCAAGAGGAAGAGGACATCCCAGGCGTAGGTTATCTACACCTAGGGCCGTTTTCTTTTAGGGTTTGATGAAAGATCCTTGCCTTAGCAACGCTCTCCCTCTTTAAACTCTCTTGTCTTGATTTTGCTTTTCATTGAGCTAGCTGTTTGCGGGGAAGGAGGAGAGAGCACGAGGCCTTGCTTTAGCAACACCGGAGTGAGCCTCTCTCCCCTAGGGGTCTGTCTTTGAGGCCTTGCTTTAGCAACACCTTGAAACCTTTTCATCTAGTCCTTTGAAATATCATCCCCTTCAACTTGTGCGTCCTTCACTTTTTGACTCCATTAACCCTTAGGCACTGATCTTAAGCCTCTAACGTTGAAGTGAAAGTGATCAAAAAAAATTTCAAAACCTTTGCTAAATTGAAACCCTAACTAACTACTAACCCTAAAAAGGCTGACGTCACCCTTGGTTACTTCATCTTGACACATCAAATATTCCTTTATAGGCAATTGGATGGTGGTTTGATGCATTTATTGAATAAGGATTGATTGGATACATTGATTGCTACATCATCTTGATATTTATTGGTGAAGTAATATTATTTCATTATTGCATTAACAAACTTTGACTTCATCAATATTTGTTGTTATAATTGCTTATATATTGATATTAGATAGTCTTATGAAGTACTAACCCATTGAATCATAGCTTGCATATATTGGTTTGTTTTTGCTTTGTTTCGAGCAGGTGTTCTTCTTTGGGCCTACACTTCATTATTGGTTGTTTATCCGAGACTATCTGTTTTGGTGGTGACCTGTGAAGGGGGAACTTTACTTTTGTCCTTTTAACTCTTGACTCTACAAAAATCCAGGTTACCAGGGACGTCTCCCTTGGGCCTAACCTCCCTAAAGAGAAAGAACCTCCCCATCGTGGTGACATTGGGTGGGATAGGTTCCTGTTACGCCAGTTTGGCCTTCTATCTTATAGCCATTTGACCTAACTACAAACTGTGCGATAACAAAAGTCATATGCCTGGATTCTGCTTACCCATTTTTGTTGCCTTTCATTTAAGTCCTTCTGATCCAAGAAGTACTTAAGACTATTATAATCTGATTTCACCACGAATCGTGCACCTACCAAGTATTTCCTGAATTTGGACAGAGTGTGCATGATGGCCAACATCTCTTTGTCATATATGGTGTAAAGTAACTCAAGTCCCCTGAGTTTTAGGCTCTCATAGGCAAGAGGGTGCCTATTTTGCATTAGTACGACCCCAATACCTTCTCCTGATGCATCACACTCCAAGGTGAAGGGTAGGCCGAAATCTGGTAGGGCTAAGACTGGGCATGTGCTCATCACCTTTTTCATTTTATCGAAAGTGAATTGGGCCTCCTCACTCCATTTGAAAGCTCCCTTTTTGGTCAAATTGGTCAAAGGTGCACAAAGTTGTGGCAATCCTTTGACAAACTTCATGTAGTAAGTGCAAATGCCTAGAAATCCCCTCAACTCTGTAAGAGTTTTAGGTGTAGGCCACTCCATTATGGCATGAATCTTCTCTTGATGTACCTGTACCCCTTTTTCTTCGATGATGTGTCCCAAGTAAAGAACCTATGTCATTCCAAATTCACATTTGGACTCCTTATAAAACAATGAATGCTTCTCCACCACATGGCGAAGTTGTTCCTCCCATGTCTTTCTATAAATGAGCAAGTCATCAAAGAATACTAAGAGATGTTTTCTCAACTATTTTTTGAAGACATGGTTCATACAAGATTGGAACGTGGTTGGGGCATTGGTTAACCTAAAAGGCATCACTAAGAACTCATAGTGACCATAATGATACCTGAAAGCATTTTTTGGGATGTCCTCCTCCCTCATTTTGATTTGATGGTAGCCAGAAGGTAGGTAAATTTTTGTGAAATAGACAGCCCCATGCAGCTCGTCCAACAGCTCATCAATCCTTGGTATAGGATACCTTTTTTTGATTGTTTTCTTATTTAATGCCCTGAAGTCAATGCACATGTGCATGGTTCCATCCTTCTTCTTGACCAACACCAATGAAGAAGAAAAAGGGCTAGATCTCAGTCTGATGTGCCCCATATCCAAGAGTTCTTTGATTGCCTTCTCTATCTCATCTTTGTACTTCTTCATATGTCTATACGGTGTGGTGATGACTGGTTTTGCTCCTGCCTCCAACTCAATGATGTGCTCAAACCCCCTGTCTAGTGGCACCCCTGGTGGAATAGGTCCAAACACTTTGTTGTGTTTGTCAATGATTTCCTGGATTTCTAGTGTATAGTGAACCTTGCCCTGCTTGTCCACACGTGCCAAAATTCTTCATTCAGTTGCATATACTATCTCTTCTCTCCTGAAGATGGCCTCCATCCTCTTGGCCATAACTACCTTGGCTTAGCTACCTGTCATGCCTCAGAGCACTACCTTTCATCCACCCTCCTCTGTGAAAGACATCTCCATGGTCTTGTAGTTGGTGGTGATAAGCCCCAACGTATTGAGCCACTGAACTCCAAGGATTATGTTTGTATCCGAAAGTTCCATCACATAGGCATCCTGTACCAAATCATGCCTACCCAATGTAAGATCCATTCCTGGAATGTAGCTGTCACATCGCATGGTGCTCGCACCTGCTACCTCCACCTTGAACCCTTCAAATTAAATCATGGGTATATGCCTCCTCCATAACAATGTTGAGTCAATGAATTTGTGAGAAGCCCCCCCATCAATCAATACTGACACCCTTTACCCCTGCAAGATTCCTCTCATCCTAAAAGTATTGTACTTGGGCACCCTACTGATGGATGCCAAGGTGGCTCTCTCCTTAGTCGTACTGTCATGACTTGTGGTCTCCTCGTCTGCAATCTTCGTGGTGTCTTCTTCCATGTTATGGATGTGGCCAAAATCCTCCTCCTCCTCATTGTCTGAAGTTACCTCTGTGTAGTGTACTTGGCCACGACGCATGCATTTGTGTGATGGGTTCCATGGCTCTTTGAAAGTGTAGCATAGTTGCTTCCTTCTCAATTCCCTTCTGGTATTCTCATCCAATATGACTCTGCCCCTGTCAAACCCCCTTGGGTCAGGTCCTCCTGGGTTCATTGGAGGTCTTTGATCTCTTCCTCTTGTGTTAAGAGGTGTTCTAGGCACAAATTTCAACTTTGCAGCTGGTCCTAGGTCTCTTGTCCTCCAAATAGAATCCTATAGGTTGGTAGGCTTAAAATCCTTTACCCAACCCTTCAAGGGTTCCATCAACCCTTTAGTGAAGAGAATCATGATTCTAGTTTGTGATACATCCTGTACCATGATCACTACCCTCTAGAATTACTAAATGTACACCTCTGGTTCTCCTGTCTGTCTGAGCTGTGTGAGTTCTTGGAAATGTAACTCAGGATCCCCCTAGTCAAACCTGTCAATGAGTCTCTGAGTGAACTCTATGTATGCCACTATCTGATTGTGGCCTAGTGTGGTAAATCCATGATACCACCAATCATGAGCTTTTCCATCTAAGAACATGGTGGAAAATTTGATGGTTTCCATCTCCCTCATGGGGTCAAGCTGCAGATAAGTGTCCAGATTTTGTACACATGCATGTGTTGTCATCTTGGTCGTACCATCAAAGTAGGGAATCTCCATCTTCCCAGCTCCACGCTCAAACTCATAGTTGCTCCTATGGTTTGGTCTAGGCTTGTTTCTGAATTTGAATTGACAGTATTGATCTAGGTACATCTGCCTCTAAATCGTCATACTCAAATCGTTGTACTCCCTGGTACACAATGTCATCTTCTCAACAAATTCATCCACCTGTTCATGTTGTGCATGTTCATCTATGAACGTGAGAAAGTATGGTCTAGGGGTAGCCCTACTACCTATCTGTCCATGTGGTTTTCTCCCTCCATGTCTTCCCTCAGACTGATGATAGGGAACATGTTCTGGATTATACATGTTTCCACTGTGTTATCCACCAATCTCCCTATTTTCATACGTCTCTATACCTTTCCCCTTGTGAGTCATCTGTAACAATATCTGGGCTATCCTTAACTGGTTCTCATCCACCTTCCTCAGGTTCTCATCTACCTTATTCAAGGTCTCAGTGATTTCAGTTTGTCCCCTACGGTTTGCATCATAGTTCTCCTGTAAGTTGATAACCAATTTACTTTTTGTTTGGTTTATGGATTTATGGAATTCCTATGATAAGAAAGCTAAGCCCTAGGGCTCAACGTCAACACCTGAAACCTCCATCTCGGCCTCTATTTCACTTGCATGTTTCTTCCTTTGGCCCATATAGATACCACTGTACCTCTGCATATGCTAATCCTCATAGGATGGGAGGATCAGATCTCTGATACCACTGTAATGTTCCCAACCCAATTTTTTCACTTGGGGACACTAGCTAACCACTGAACTAACTGTTGATTGTTTGTATTTGTAAGATGGCCACTGATATTTCGGCCATAGGGTTTATATTTAGTTTTTCAACACAATTTATCAAGATTCATTCAACACAATGCAAGATTTCATCAACATACAAGATATGGAACCACAAAGCACAGATCTGGCCTCTTTATTAGTAAATAGCAAGAACCTTATACAATATATGAGCAGATCTGGAATAAAATCAGATGGGTCCAAAAATAGAAAATATGAGCTGCTACAAAATGCTCCCGTAACACAAGATAAGCCTCCCAAAGGCTGAATACAATACGTGAGATCCAGTACAAAAGCTAGGGTTTGCACAACCATTCTAGCTGCCAGTATGTCCTGCTGAAGAATATGATGACCAAGGGTTTGGCCCTCCTGAAGAAGACCTCCAAATGCTACAAAAATCCACCAAGAGATAGATCAGGGCAATGTGAACCCCTTCCTGAAATATGAAACCCAAATACCAAGTCTTCCTCCTCCAACTATTGTAACCCTAAACAGGTACAGCCCTCTTGAAACCCTAGATAGGACCAATAATTCAATCTAGATGAATGAGGCCTCCAAACCACCTGAAACTCTCTAGGATGATATATCGGGAAATCACCAACCCCTAGGAGAAGTTTCAAGATCAAATCTGAGGTATAGCCTCCTAGATTTCAGAATCACTGAATCACCAAAACGTCCTCCTTCCTTCAAAGCTGTCCCAACCTGTAGATAATTATTTGGCTATAGTAACTCCTCAAGAAAGCCTCCAAACTGATGAGCAAGGTCCTGCAAGCAAAACCCTAATGCTAGAATCCTCCAAATCTCTCTCAATAAGTTGGATCGAATTGTTCCTCAATCAATGGTGCGCCCTTGCTGGAAAACCCTAACTGGTATGGCCCTGCTGCTCTCCTGAATAGATGATGAGTGTAGAATGTTGTGGGTGGAGTATTTCATCCCCAAGACCAAGCTTGGAACAAGGTGAGTGGAATATTTCACCACTGAGTTGTTATATAGGGTTTGTAATCTCAAAACCCTCAGAACTGTGTGCTCAAGAGCTCAACAAGCAAAATACCAACTATCCAAGATGAAATGATAGGTGTGCCCTAGCCTTTCTTTTATACCTCCCTTATGTTTTCCTGTTGAGTTAGTTTAACCCCTAGGTTCAACGCCTAACTCAACCTCCAACGTTCCATTTCTTCATTGAGTTACTTTTTTCCCTTTTTCCCTTTTTCCTAACTCAACTTCATATTATAACATTAGTTTGGTTGAATTTTCCCCATGCTCTATGAGACTATGGTATAGTGGGGATGTCTAGACCACTAAGTCTTCCCAGACCTCTTCACCAAGAGGTGGGGGACATTACATAATATCCAAATATTTTACAGCTGGAAAGAAGTTTCATATACAAACGGACGAACCCCGTTTTCTCTGAGATGAAACAATGTCCGAAGATTTGCCCACATATTATGAATCGATTTAGATCTTAAAAAAAATGATACTTCCTTTATCACCACAGTTGGAAAGATGTTTCTGATGTAAATATATGGCCCCCATTAATTCTCATTTCCTTATAATACCCCCACCTACCACATGGCCATTAATCTTTCAAGAAACATTTCCACACCCTCGTTGTGATGCTTTACGAATGCGTGCCGAGAAAATCCAGATACTCTTCTCCATTTCCCAACCTTTAAATGGAATCTCTACGAGAATTCCCTCATGGCCTCTCACTTTTGATCCGGTTCAGTATTTTTGGGCATCTAATTTAGTTTCTAGAAGATCATACATGTGTCGGTCCATCTTTTTCCCAATATTTTTCACTTATCTTCGAATGGTCATCACCATTGACAACAATCTTTTCCTCCATATCCTCTTCATCGATTGAAAGCAACAACTTCTCATCTCCCAAATCTTTGCATCTCAATAGATAAAAGAAAACATAACCCATACCATTGAATTGCATGGATACAATCTATCTGTAACACACTCACAATATAACAGCTTGCGCAACAGCTTACCAACAACAATCCAAGAAGTAGATTATTTATATCCTATTTTCCCCCAGTTTGTAAGCTCGGACTAGAGCTATGTCTATCTTGTGATATATTCAAAGTGATGGTAAACAAACTTTGAATATGAAAGAAAAGAACCGACCTGCATATGAAAGAGAAGAACCGACCTCGACTTGTAGCGTGCGGACCTCACCTAGCAGGTTGCGTGCCAACCTCACCTATTGATTGTGTGTTGGGTACAATTGTTGAAAAAAGTGACCAACAATAAATATAGGAGGGGGCCTGAAACATTCGATTCATGCATAAAACCAAAACCATCCGTTCAAATGACTAATTGAACTATTGTTCCAGGGCTAGAGAATGGGGGAACAACGCAGACAACTCGTGATTCTCTTAGAAATAGAGAATTAATATACTCTGGATTGTTGGACATTAAGAAATCCAAGTCCACTTTTAAGATCTTTCTGGTTTTTCTTTTACTTTCAGATCTCTTAGGATTTTGCTGGATTAGTTGGGTTAGTCCCATACTCAAGCCGTGTAAGCCATCCATGCCACTGTTTTATGTCTAAATTTTTTTTGTTCTTTGTGAATGTTTTGTTACTCGCATGTTTAGATAGATGATTTTGTAATATTTTGTCAGTGAAATATTTCCATGTCCATTTCTTGCTGCAGATGGTCGTGGCGAGGAGATTCTTTACACAGATATGTCTATGCAAACTCAAATATCTCTACCAAACCTGCAACCATCGAAAATCCAAAAAGAGATCTTTCAATCAAGATTGAACCCTCAACCCAACAGTGTGAGATGTTCTTCTCTCATCGATGGTAAACAACTACCCAATCACTACATTAAATGAAGACACGGGCACGTATGATGATGAAACTAATTTGTGCATATTTATTGTACTCTGCTTTCTCAGGTGTAGGTGCAGAAAAAGTTAATAAAACTCAAAGGTATGGCAACGAAATTATGTGCTGCGATCGTTCACACTTGAGGACAGACGTATGTTATTTGAGCGGGGATGTGCAAACCCACTCTCAATCCGCCTCTGTTTTTTTATACTCCCATGATAATAAAAAAATCCCATATAATGTTAGCTGAATTGAACTCCCATGGAAAACCATCAAAGTCAAATAACTTGTATTCAGTCCTACTAAGATTGATTGTTGATTTATGTGAAATCAAATTTACATCACAAAGCCACTAACACATCCAAAGGGCATGACAGTTAAAACATTCCTATAATGCATAACAAATTCTTTGAAATGCCCATGTTTTGCTGATTTGATAGCATCCATGGCTTCAAATAAGCCTTGGTTTTCGGAGATTCAGTATCATACGCACTAAATTGAAACTTAACGCTCTTATAAATAAACACAGAATAATATTTACAACAGATGTTTAATTTGATAAACTCATAGCTTTTTGCAGTCCATTGCCTGCCAGGATTACAAACTTGAAAACACAAGTTTGGCACCGACGACATGAAACACAAATACATCTTTCACCCCTGGGCAACCAGTTGCCCATATTTTACAAAAAATGGCCAATGCATGAATTAAATCCGAGCTGCCATAAACATTGCTACAAAATAAATTAAAATACCCAAATTACAGTGAAGGCATTGAGCTTTCAAATTCAAAAGATTCATAAAAATGAAATTCATTCGAGGGAGCCCTCCAAATCCAATCCAATACCCCACTCCCGTACACAAAACTAATGCCATCTGCCTGATTTTTGTCATCTTTGTGATCACCATCATGTTCCCAAATTCATAAGCAAGAAGAAGCACTTTGAACAATGCTCTCATCCTGTAATAGGGTCGTACAATCATGGCTACCCACCAAATCCATATAAAACAAAGCTTCTATTTTCTGCAAAGGACTCTAAGGCATCCAGAGCTGATCATCGGTGGCTTCAAAAAGAGACCCTCTCAAAAAATAATCCTCCTCCTCCACCTGCAGCTTCTGCTGCACAACTTATTTTTCACTACTATTATCTGCAACAGAGTCTTGGAGATAGATACTGAGTCGAACAGAGGCAGTGAAGTGACAAATCTGCAGCAAATCGACAAATCCCATGTAATAGATAGAAGGGAACACGTGGTCGGTTACCAATGGTTATTGATAGACGACGAAGGCTTGATGGTGAACCTACCCTTAAAGAACGCCTTCGACATAATTAGTAGATGTCCTCCCAAGTGCCTTCTCATGACTCACACACCTCTCATCTTTGGTATCTCATTCAGAGTCATGCCTAGAGTTTGAAAGTTTTTTTCCATTCTATTGATTGTTTTTTTTCCATATGAGGACATATTTGTAAGTTTTAAATCTATTAAGTAACGCAATATATAACGCAATATATACAAATTTTTAAGAAAAACAAAAATTAATCAATGGCTCTTATATATAATATATAAATATTTACCATGGAAATCTTTAATCCAAAGAAAACCAACATTCTTTTGTGTGGCACATCCCAACTCTTCATTGTATTAATTTCACCATTCAGAATAAAATATATACACAATATTTTAATTATTCCGCAACTACCAAAATCCTAATCCCTTAATCGGGGATTAATTTAGAAAAACGCTAAAATAGAAAAAACTGTCAAAAAAAAATCGAGGCGCTGCCCCAGAGCCGAACGCTCCACATAACCAGTGGGGAAAATCTTGCCCCCCTCGAGACCCCCAATGAAAAGTGTTCAATGTACAAGACACAAAAAGCACTACTAGAGAGGGATAGTCAGACATAGTCATCAAATCTGATGCACCCCACCAAACACATGCAACGAATATAACACCTACCCAACATTTTCCCACTTGTTGTTTTCTTTTCATATAGAGAGTCACATGATTACATATTCAACAATATAGGGCAGTAATGCCCATTGTTTCTCTACATTGGGAGAAATTCTCGGTGCTCACAGACTTTGTCAATGAATCTGCAACATTCTTCAAAGTGTCAACCTTCTCTAGCAACACCTTCTTGTCTTCAACCAAGGCTCTCACAAGGTGATATTGAACATCAATATGCTTTGTCTTTGAATGATAAGCTGGGTTCTTTTCCAGGAATATTGCAATCTGACTGTCACAATCTAACCTTACTACTTTTTGTACCAACCCAATGCCTGGACACAATCTATGTAACCATATTGCTTCCTTGCTTGCATGAGTGGTTTCCATGTATTCAACTTATGTAGTTCAGAGTGTCACTATAGAATGTAATACCCCTAAGATGAACCCCAAGATCTAATTGTACACATAGGCTAGTGAACCAAGATATTTTGGGCCTAAGTGTCATTGTATGTATGTTTGGTGGCCAGAGTGCCTATATGATTTCAAGATCTTGTCATGTGGATCATGCATATTACTAATAAAATACATAGTTGTTGCAAACCAATCAGACGAAAGAGTATAG
This sequence comes from Picea sitchensis, assembly GCA_010110895.2. NCBI lineage: Eukaryota > Viridiplantae > Streptophyta > Pinopsida > Pinales > Pinaceae > Picea > Picea sitchensis. Next base: position 28,450 of record SNQJ01S0108329.1, read on the forward strand.
GGGGCCTAAGAACTCCACTAGGGGGGAAGGGGACTTAAGTTAGGGAGATATTATTTTAATATTCCCTAAGGCCCAAATCTTGAGATATCTTAATCTAATATTAAGAGAGCAGAGAAGGGTATACAAGTGGAGTTCATGAAGCTTCATGAAGACAAGTGTCTATTTGGGGAATCTCACCATCATTGGGAAAGGATGGGAGCCTTAGGCTCTTACGATGGGGGGAGGTTTTCACTCTATTCAGGCACCAGAATGAGGAAATATCGAGGGAGCCACTCATAACAAGAGTATCAAGATTTTGTATTGGGAAGAGGTGGGTTGTTAGGATCGTGTACTCTGAAGAAGCGGGTTGTGAGGCTCATGTACTTTGAAGAAGCGGGTTTTAAGCCCCATGGAAGTCTCTCTCTTGTGAGAAAATTGTTGAAGATTGTTTGTCGTGGCAATATCTCTCTTGTGAGAGAACTATCGAAAATTGTTTGTTGGTGCATTGGGAAATAGCTGCAGGGATTTGATAATTTTGTTTGTCCTATTGTTGAAGCCCTAGAAAGCAAGTGAGACAGCTAAAGGATTGTGGAGCAGAGAAGGGGCACACTTCCTGGGGTGGGACATAGATGTGGGAAATGAGAGTTTGTAGGCTAGTTGCAGTAGTGGACACCTTGACCTAGGATTAACTGTTGAGTATAGACCTTAGTCTGGCCTAGGAAGCCTTCTCTGGTGGAGTTATAGTCTCTACTCAAGGGAAACCTACTGCGGAGAGTTTATGAGTAGCAAAGTCTATGGTTGGGAGGTGTTATCACTCCAAGAAACTCCTTAGGGTTGTCGGCTAAGGATGCTTGGTAACTTATAAAATGAATGGATTTATGCTTAAGTAATGAATGGATCAATGGGATAACCGAAATACAACAATTTATCTAGACTACTAACAATAATCAAATAAGCCAGTGCTCTCAAGGACTGATAATAAGATAAATATCTTAAAAATGGATGAAGAAACCAATGTTTATAAACCGGATGCT
>SNQJ01S0108329.1:29472-48253 GCA_010110895.2 Picea sitchensis
TTTGATCCCTATCATTTTTCCCTTGAAAATGACCAAATCTAGTCAAAAAATTCCCTTTTGACTTTCATCTCCAAGAATGGCCTTCAGATTTTGATTTGATAATTTATAACCAGCTTATTGAAGAAGATTTCAAACCATTCAAACCCAAAAAATCCCGATCTAGGCGAAAATTCGGCTATTCTTTCCGTGACATCCTTTCACCAGCTAATTTACCCAAAAATCTACTCCTTAGCTGGTGAAAGGCAGAGCTTTCACCAGCTAACTAGTTATAATTCTGCCTTATGCGCTGGTGAAAGCACACAGTTTTTTCAAAATCAAATTTCTCAGTCATGGAGAGTCCGTTTTGCATGCTTAAATAGTCGATCGACATCTAAAAATCCTAAGCTTTCCAATGGTGTTTTAAAATATACATTTGGATCCTGGGAATCTAGTCAAATATTGCTTACAAGATTAGGCATCATTCTTTCAAAAATGCCAGTGCATTTTTTATCGCTAACATCTAGCTCCAACTGGGATGGATACCTCCCTGTGAGGTCTCCAAGAACCTAGCATACCTTGTGCCTTTAGTATTGGGCATGGAGTCATTCAGCCTTTATAATTTATCATCACCTATTTTTGCATGTGATTTATCTGAGTTTTTACCACTTGAAGCATTACTAAAATGCACAACCATTTCACTTTGCTCTTCCATACCTTTTCCAGTTGGAAATTTCACAATATGATGACCATCAGTCGCAAGTCCACAAAATTCAATGTTTTCAACCAAGGAACTAGGCTTGGCCATGACTTCTAAATTTGCAAGAGAATGAGATATTTCACTTCCCACTAATGTATCTGCACCGTCCTTAGATTTCAAAAATGATTTTTGTGCTTTCACCAACAAACTCGCCTTATGATTCGCTGGTTAGCTGGTGAAAGCGCAGCCTTTCACCAGCTAATTGGTTGTAAAATTTCCCTTTGCGCTGGTGAAAGTTCTATCTTGGTTAAAAAAGGAAACCTTTCATGATCAAGTCTGTTGTTTCATCATAAACTCAGTATTCTTTAGATTTCTCTCCCATTGTGACCTAAGAATACCTGGATCATCCCTGGATGGTCTCGAGTGTTATGGCCTAGCCATGGAGTACCATCTTGCATGGTTCATCTCTCCTCAGGCACTTTTTGTTCTTTGGCCACAAGAGCATTGATTCAGATCTTGTACTCTTCATATTCCCTCTTCATTGCTCTCCGTTATTTAACAAACGAAAGCTGTATTTTTTGCAAAATGGCACCCACTTCCTTGCAAATTCTGAAGTTTCTGAAAGGATTTCAAAAGTCAACATTGCTGCTCCATCATCAGAAAGGTAGAAGTAGAGCCGGAATAGGACCAACTCCCAAGGAAAATGAGACGATGTACAAGACAGTCCCGAGAAAAGCAAGAGTGCCAGAGTATTGTGCCAATGCTTTCCAGGAAAGGGACAGAGAAAGCAACAACATAGAAGCAGCCATTCCCATGAAACTAGTTATAAGCAAGCTCTTTCTTCCCTGCTTGTCCATTAAAGAAAATTCCACAACTGTACCAATGACATTTGAAACCGACACAAGAGCACTTGCTGCAACATCAGAAGCAATACCAGCACTTCAGAACACAGAAGTGGAGTAATAAACAACTGCATTTATGCCAACAAGTTGCTGAAACAGGAAAAGTGCTGCTCCAACACTAACCACTTTCCAGTAACGTTTACTGAAAAGATCAAACCAACCAGCATCCTCCTCTACAGAACCTATGCTAATTCCTCTCAATTCAAGCATAACTTCTTCAACTTTTCCCTTGCCCCATAGGGTCTTTATCGTAGATTCAGCTTCAACTATTTTGCCTTGCTTGAAAATCCAGCGAGGACTTTCAGGTGAAAATAACATTCCCAGTGCCATTAGTATTGCAGGCGCAGTAGCAATGGTGAACATGCTCCGCCACCATAATGGATTTGCAGCCAAGGGTAATCCCGCCACTAGAGCAAGCAATATTCCAACAAAAATGAAAAGTTGATTCACAGACCCAAGAGCACCTCAGATATCAGTGGGTGATATCTCTGAAATATAAAGTGGCACCAAAGCGGAAGAGATGCCAATACCAATACCAGCAAGCAACCGACCAATAATCATTGCTTGCACACTTTGTGTTGTGGCACTTAGAAAAGCACCAATTACAAGAGGTATGGCATCGAGTTGAAATGTCCTCTTCCTGCCAAGTTTATCAGCCAATGCACCTTCAGTAAATGATCCAACAGTGGCACCTGCAAGTGTTGTGCTAACCACCCATCCTTGTGAAACAGTATTGTCGGCAAATCCGTGAGATTTCCATGATGGATTCAATAGTTGTAAACCCTGAGGGAGATCGGCAGAGGAAATAACAATATCGTTCTTGAGTGCATCAGAGCTCACCAACGCCAACATCCATTTCTCCTTGGTAACTTAAGAAACACAATCTACCAACAATCGAATTTCAAAACGCCATCTGCAAAATTTTGGGCACCTTTCAACTGATGAAAGGAATGGAGCTGGCACTTTCATTTTGATGACTTGTGTTTAACTGATGTGTCAATTCCAGGCTGTTGTTCCTTATCTAAACGCATGTAGCCTGCTTTGCTTATTCAACAATAATTGAAAGCGATCTATGTACTCATAGAGCGAGCTTATTTTTCTGTCTACTCCTACATCTAGCCAATAGGAGTATATTGATCAAGTAAAAGTATACTTCCAATGCAACCATGTCAGAAACTGATCTATAAGCATGATGCTAGATCTTGACCCGAACAATAATGAAGGCCATATCATGCAGAAAAGAGGTTTGAGCAGATGATAAAGATAATCTTCTTCTGACATAAATATTTTAGCATATATGTTGCTGATAGAATCCAAAAAGTCAGCAATAGGGTCTTCAAAATCATAAAAGAATACCTCTTTGAACTGTTGATCCAACTGAMTATGTTGTTGYTGTTCTTTYCCTTCAMAAAACTCAAYRCTGAATGTAGTYTKCTTGATCTCTRCTGGAGGAAAATAMAAACTGAATTTCTGATCTGATCTTTTATGCTGCCCTTCYTGCATATGTTTGYTGCAATCTGTCTTTATCTGCAAATTTGGAAAATGTGGGTTGTCCTCAACATATACTGCAGATGCAATACTTTCACTTACTGATTGGGAAATCTACTCATCACCCTTCAAGTCTTCATGTCTGCTATAATTTTCTTGTGTCTGCAAATCTGAAAGTTGAGGGCTGCTCATAGCATTTGCCGCAGATCCGAAACTGTCACCCATAAACATTGGCAAACTAAGGAAATCTGAAATCTTCAGGTTTTTTGAAAAGTGTAAGTCCATGAGAGCTGCCACTGGATCCTTAAAAGGAAGATAAGTAACATGCTACTCCTCAGAAAATAGCTGCACATCTATGGCAACCTCCTTCTCAACCATGGTTGTTCCTTTGCTGGAAAACTGATCACCTTCTTGTTCACTTGATCTCAGATTTTGATCATCAATCATCACAACTTCCTCTTCAGAAAAGTTCTCAGAAGATGATGATAATACAGTATTAAAATCATATGAACAAGGATTAGTTAAAAACATATAATTGTCTATGCAATCATCAATCATCATTGGCTCTTCCTGATTTACGAACTGATCATAAGCTTCACATACATACCTGTCTCTGGAATACTCAGCGAACACTGAAAAATATGACCCTGAAACTGAATTGAACTTACATGTTTGTTGCTGTCCCAAATCTGCCCCAACCTCATTACTCTCTTTCTCAAAATCTGAAGTAGATTGATATTCTTCTTGCTCACGCACTTGCAAATTTTCAAATAAATCTCGATCTCGGATCCTTCGGGAAAGCTAGATGTTTTCCTCGACTTCTTGAGCATCTTCAAACAACTGGATTAAGGATGGAGACTTCCGTCCTAACAGAAGAAGGGCAAGTTCTGAATGGAGACCTATAATATAATATGTCATGGAAAATGTCTCTATAGGCCGGACCTCTAAAGGCATGTCATGATAAACACGGTAAAACCTTCTATTGAAAATAGGCAAGGCTTCATCCTGCTCTTGTTTCAAATCATAGAAATCAGTGAGGTAAGAATATAAAGATTTGTATTCGCCCTAATACTTCAGGAAAACATTAGAGAACTCGGTCCAAGAATCAATTGAATTAGCTCTCAGACTTTTAAACCATGCAGCAACATCTTTGATCAGAGACTTTGAGAAAAATCTCATGATCACATCTTCATGAGCAAGTTGAAAACGATCAACAAAATCCAAAAAGGATTCCACGTGTCTCTCAGCTGAAGCTTGATTCTCTCCAGAAAACTAAGGGAGATATTCATAACCATCATCAGGTTAAGGATGAAGAAGAAGGGGCAGCTTTAAAGGCTTGAACATCTTCATCCGGATCTTAACTTGAAAATATGTGGGCTGATCATGAGAGTTAACGAGTTCATGACAAGGTTCAAAAATTATGACAAGAGGGGCTGAGATCTGGACAAGGTCTGAAAAAATTTCTATCTTTTCAAGGTCACATGGCTTATCAGATTCTGAAGGAAAAGAAATACAGTGGTCATCTTTGTGAATGGGTTGAGGTAAAGCCACCAAATCTACATCTACAATGCAGGGCTGCAAGATTTCCTCTTCTAAAGACGAATATATACAAGAAAGATGATGATTTTTTGAATATACAAAACAAAAAATAATTCTCTTTACACGTGAAGGGAAAAGAATGAAAGAGGTAATAAAGAACAACAACAGTTCATGAAGCAAACCAATGAACTGATACCTAGATTTTGATTTGAGCCTCTTCATCTTTTATCAACAGGATCCTCCCCAGTGGAGTCTTTGAACGTGGAGTCACCAGATAGATGCTTACAACCAATATAATGCTCAGCCTTTGTCTATCATCAAAAGATGAAACTATGTCGTCTCCCAGGGAAGCTTGCTTCATTCTCCGTTCCCCGACAACGACGCCAATTTGTTATCACTCCAAGAAACTCCTTAGGGTTGTCGGCTAAGGATGCTTGGTAACTTATAAAATGAATGGATTTATGCTTAAGTAATGAATGGATCAATGGGATAACCGAAATACAACAATGTATATAGACTACTAACAATAATCAAATAAGCCAGTGCTCTCAAGGATTGATAATAAGATAAATAGCTTAAAAATGGATGAAGAAACCAATGTTTATAAACCGGATGCTAAGGGATGGGTTTAATAAACAATGAAAGCAACTAACATTCAAATTGTGAACTGAACAATGAGATAACAGTCATATGATAGTTAATACAACTTGAATGACAGTATAGAAGAAGAGAGGAATCTGACATCAATAAAGAGAGAAAACTGTCCACTATATTATCATGAAAGTCTATTACAAAGAATGTAATTTCTGCATCCAGAATTGAACCCCATAGTGCTCCAAATGTGTTTGGCTTTATAGCCTTACAAGATGAAATCTAGATCCTTGAAAGATGGATCAGATTTACTAAAAATAGTCAAATCAAAACAGATATAACAAGTGTAGGATGAGATCCTATAAAAATGGATCTAGAATGGAAAATCAAAACAAAATAGGAAAAGTCCTATTTAATGATTTCTAAAAATAGTAGATTGCTGATGAAGTGCAGTTTTAGCCTCCCAAGGATGTTTGATTTGGTCCTCCAAAGATAAAATTTGAATTGGGTGATGTGTCATTTGATCCCTATCATTTTGCCCTTGAAAATGACAAAATCTAGTCAAAAAATTCCCTTTTGACTTTCATCTCCAAGAATGGCCTTCAGATTTTGATTTGATAATTTATAACCAACTTATTGAAGAAGATTTCAAACCATTCAAACCCAAAAAATCCCGATCTGGGCGAAAATTCGGCTATTCTGGCCGTGACAGGCTTTCACCAGCTAATTTACCCGAAAATCTTCTCCTTAGCTGGTGAAAGGCGGAGCTTTCACCAGCTAACTAGTTATAATTCTGCCTTCTGCGCTGGTAAAAGCGCAAAGTTTTTTCAAAATCAAATTTCTCAGTCATGGAGAGTCTGTTTTGCATGCTTAAATAGTCGATTGACATCTACAAATCCTAATCTTTCCAATGGTGTTTTCAAATCTGCATTTGGAGCCCGGGAAGCTAGTCAAATATTCCTTACAATATTAGGCATCATTCTTTCAAAAATGCCAGTGCATTTTTTATCGCTAACAGGAGGAACGTCTGAGGTCTGCATGCAGTTGGTGAATTTTTTAAAAGATAATTGTTAATCTTATGTGCATTATTCCGCCGAGTAATGTAAATAATTGTGTTATTTCTATTATGGACTTTACTGATACAATTGTACTATAATTATGTATATTTATGCATGTTTGTTAATATGTGTAACATGTTTACATATGATTTTGTATTTGTATATTTATGCATGGATCATCATATATGTTAGACTTGCATATTGGCGCATATGTAGGGAATAATTATTAATCATATGATGTCAGAGCATATTGAAGATCCATGTTGGTAACAAGAAAATTACATTGCAGTATCATATTTCAAGAATAGAGGTAACATGACCTAGCCATATGGTTGAGTACGTTACCTAGCCATAAGTGGTAGATGTTCAAGGAATTCGAGAACGTATTCGTGACAAAACATAGAGTTTTATGCGATGGTACCCAGGTGGGGTCCTGGGTACGTTACATTCTGGTATCAGAGCCATTCCTTGAGTTTCTTGGCAAAGATATTAAGGTATATTGTGACTCAAAGGAATTTAAAGGAATTTTGAAAATGCAGTTGTGTTAGAAGATGGGATTTTGTGTGACAAGGCCCAGCTCGGGTCTGGGAACGTTACATTGTGCTATCAGAGCGTAATCTTCAACATCGAGCCTGCATGGGCTAGCTAGAAATATGTTGGAGATGTAAATGGACAAATTTTAAATCTCAAAGACATGTCTCTGATATGTTTGACAAAGGAATTCCTACGAAATTAAGAAAGAATTTGTGGGAAAATTTGCGAATAATGGAAGGAATGGAGTCCAGAATTAAAAATTCTCAAATCTAAATCTTAATTTGGCAATTTTCAACCTATAATTGAGCTAAATGCAGAAGTAACAGAGTTGCAATGGCGATCGAGCCAAGAATTTTGAAATTGGACATTTTTCAAAAATTGGAAATGTGGCAAAAGTGGAAGAGTTTGGGTACTTTTTATATGATGATGTCAACATGACATGGAAGCCACGCTTCAGTTGACGTGGAAGAAGGGTGACATGCATTGCCACAATGGAAGGTACATGGTGGCATAGTGACAAATGACAGGGGACATGGAGTCGGTGGCAGGATGTTATTTTGTTCTATAGACCTGCAGTGAAATCTTGGAATTCATCTAAGTTTCAAGACATCGTGGAGCACGGAGGGGATCAGACGTGTGGAGCAAAACGCCACAATCCCATAAACCTGTGGTGAAGTCTTGAAATGTGACTAAGTGTCGAGACTTCCTAGGTGTGGAGGATAATGAAGAGCATGGTCAAGTCTCAAGATTTGGCTAAGTGTTGACGTACGATGGAGAACGGTGAAGTCCCAAGATTTGTTTAAGTCATGAAGAACCGCAGAGCATGGTGTAGTCCCAATATTTTAGCTAAGTCTTGAAGTACCGCAAAGCGTGGTCAAGTCTCAAGATTTGACTAAGTGTTGAAGCACCTCGGAGCACAGTGAAGTCCTAAGATTTGGTTATGTCATAAAGAACCATGAAGCGCGGTGTAGTCTCAAGATTTTGGCTAAGTCTTGAAGTATCGTGGAATATGGTGAAGTTTCAAGATTTGTCTAAGTATTGAAGGATACCACAGAGCACAGTGAGATTTAAATATTTGACTAAGTATAGTGGATCGGTCGGATGGACAAGTCGGTGGGTATGGAAGAATGCTAAAAGGATTGTAGACCCGCGACGAACTCTTGAAATGCGATTAAGTACCAAGACTTCGAGGGTGTAAAGAGGATGGCAGAGTGCGATATATTTCAAGAAAAAGGCTAAGTGTGTAGATTTCTTCAAACATGAGGACCCCTAAAGTAACAAGATTAAAGGATGGGTTATGGACCTACAATCAAGCAAATTTAAGAAAATTTTCTAAGTATGGGAAAATACTTCGACGACTGAGATTGAATCAGAGTATCGATTGAATGGTTAAGGAGTATAAGGGCCGTGTTGTTTTTTATGTGGCCAACGATAACATACCAATGGTCAAGATTAAATCTGAAGGGAAGGTCAGATGGTAGTTGAGCATTGAAGCTATTTTGCTCAAGCAAGAAAACACTTGTGGGAAATGTCTTGGATAGAGGAGTCCATGTATACAACCAAAAATGAAAATTGAGCTATAGAATTCGCAGGAAGTAAGAGAAGAAGAATATTTCAAGTAAATAAATAAAAAAAGGTGCATGTATTTTTTAGATGTTATGATTACAATACAACAGAGAAAATGCAAAGGGAGTTGCATATATGAAAAAATAAGGACAGAGGTAATTGTTCAATATGTGAATGTGGTTTCTTAAGGAACCTGCAAGGTGATGCAGGAGCATCCCTCACGACAAGAAAAACCAACGTGGAAGTAGAAGACAGTTGGAAGACGTCCAACGCAAGTTTTTGAATTTTTAAATTTTCCCTTGGAGTTGATGCGCTAAACATAAATGAGATCATTTAATTTAGGCGCCTTGGTAAAAATGTAATCAGACCTCGAGCCATACGCTCTCATCTGAGATAGACAGAGGCATTTATAGTGGTATATGCAGGTAGATAGAATTGAATTCTTAGATTAGACAGTTTTAGAGTCCAGGAGGGAAACCAGATATAGACACCCTCATTTGTATCATTGTAACATAGTAATAGTTCAGGAGTAAGAAGAACCTAGAGCATAGGAGAATAGCAGAGAGTTGTAGAAGAACACCCATGTACAGATCTTGAATTAATAGAAGTTGATTCAGATTCATGGCTGTTGTGTTACTCTCTGTGTATGTGTGTTGAATGCTCTACTTATGAGAATTTCTCCCTGTTGTGCATTTTTATCATGCCGTGTGTGTGATTTCATGTGTCGAGATTGAAATCTGAGAGGAAGTGAGGTGAGTTACAATTGTTTCTCTTTTGAGCAAGGATTCCTGCAAGGAGTGCAGTTGAAGTTGTCCGCAAGGAGTGCGTTGACAGAAGGCTCAGGGAGTTAAAATTTTGTTCTCAAAGCTCTCAGAAGTGAAAGTGGGTTGCTAAAAGCCGTGCAAGGAGTGCGCAGGCTAAGTAAAGTCTCAGTCGTATATCTGAGTAGAACCTTTGAAGGACTACTGCTGCAGTTGCGCGCAGAGTCAAGGGAACTTCAACACTTAGACGTGATTGAAGATTTGCCGCAAGGAGTGCATGAAAGAGGTTCTTCCTGAAGGCTGAAGTTGTGGAAAAGCTCGGGAGGAATAGACCTTCGAGTTTACTGAAGGTTCAGTGTAGAGAAGTTGCTGTCAGAAGTCAGAGAGAAGCGTTGCGGGTTGGCGAAGCGGTGAAGGAATCTCGTGGAGAGATACTCTTTTTCATTTCGTGGATTATACAAGGAAGAACAGACGGTCAAAATAATCTGAGGAGATTTTGCGAAGTTCCGAAGACCGTCAGATATTGCAGAGGTGCAAGGAGGTTATGACGAAGAAGATTCTGAAGAGTTTGAAGCTCAGGAGGGGCAGGGCCGTCGATTCCAAGTCACCGGAGCCATAGGATCTACACGTGGTATCGTGTATCGGGGAATCGTGAGTTGAAGCCTTGAAAGTTGTGTAGCAAGAGCAGCGATATCGCGAGACGTGATATCCCGACAAGATTAGTGTCGTTCATTGAGGAGGATGCGTGTAAGGAGATTCTCTCATCTTGCAGACTCGGACATTGGAGGACCGAAAGGGAAGTCCTTTAGCTTCGCGAGTAGTGAAGTGGCGAGAGATTTGTAGCCATCCATCTGAAGAGGACAGGTGGCAGAGATTGAGAGATCTCGCAAACTCGAGAGTTCGCAGGGTGAAAGCCCAAGTGTTGGGTATTCAGAGTCGCGAGGCGCGAGGACGCAAAGCGGTGAAGGAGAGAGAGGATAGGAGCCGTCCATCTAAGGCGACAGGTGGCGAGAGCTCGAGAGATCTCGCGAACTTGGGAGTTCGCAGGGTGAGAGCCCAAACATTGGGTACTCCAAGTTGCGAGGTCGCGAGTAGCGAGAGAAGGATAGCCGTTGGATCCGGATCACAGGAGGACCGTTGGATCCGCACATGGGATCGTGTCTCGGAACCTCACAAGAAAAGGTTCAAGAATTTGGCCACGTGGATCACGAGGTTGCGAGAAAGTGATATCCCGACAGCTAGAGGATAGTGTGGGCCATAACAAAGTCGACGAGTGGAATACAGGTGGCACGAAGCCCTTGGGATCTCGTTGCGAGAAGTCCCAAAAATTTGGCGTTAGGATTCGCGAGTTGCGAAGTGCCGAGGAGCCGAGGTTCGTGTGGACACGTGGCAGAGCATAAGGTGGGACCTCGCGGCCGACGGGTAGACACACGTTTCTTGGGGATCGGAGTCAACACTCCTTTGAATTCTCGCATCTCAGGAGTTCGCGGAATAGGAGGGTGAAAGTTTGACAGTTCAACCCACGAGGTGGCGAGGTGGTGATGTGGCGAGGTTGCGAGAGGCTCTAACATTTAAGCCTAGCCCATGGTTGCATGTGGTGAGGAAACTAGTAAAGGAAGGAGCTATACCCGTATCGCCAGATCGGGTATCGCAAGATTTGAAAGGAAGAGTTGGAGGCTTTGAGCCACGAACTCGCGAGACAGTGAGATTTAGTTGATCTCCCGGTGGTAAAGGGGAGACCTCGGGGGAAGATTTCTGTGGGTACATATTTCCCGATAAGGAAATAGAAGAACCTTCGAGTTCTTCGGGACGAGAAGAAGAAGGTCCTGTGAGAGTGGACGTGCCTGGGTGGCACGCCCTGCGTCAAAGTGGTATCAGAGCTTAGAAAAGATTCTTTTCTTTCTGTAGCAGAGGTCAAGGAGAATTCACCATGCCGCCAACGAGAAGAGGTAGACAATCACCCGATCCAGAGGAGGAAAGGGAAATGTCTAGAGAAAGAGGTAGGAAAGTACAGAATCCAGACATGGAAAGAGAAATGCGTAATCTTCGTGCCAGAATGGAGGACATGGAGACATCACAAAGGTGCAAATTTGATGCGGGAGATATCAGTGAATCCGAGGATGAAGGTGATGCTGGACGTGAAGAAGAAGAAATCCCAACGGAAGATGTAGCCAATGAGCGTTTAATTAAGGCTATCGCTTGGATGAGTTCGAAAACAAAAATCGACATTCCAGCTTATGAAGGAAGTCTGGATGCGGAACAGATGCTAGATTGGATTAGAGCTCTTGACACTTACTTCAATTATGAATATATCGAAGATGATAAAAAGGTCAGACATTCCGTCACAAGATTAAAAGAACATGCAACCTTGTGGTGGGATGAACTGCAAGCTGACAGGCGTTTCCAAGGAAAGCAGAAGATTAAGAACTGGGACAAGATGATTGCAAAGATTAAGGCAAAATTCATTCCCAGGGATTATCAAATTTCTCTGTTCAGGAGGATGTAGAACGTAAGATAGAAGCTGATGATAGTGAAAGAGTATACTGAGGAATTTTATAGGTTGAATATTAGGGCAGGTCATCGCAAAAGCAATGACGAAAAGGTGGCCAGGTATATGAATGGACTGAGGTATGAAATTCAGGATGAATTAAATATGGCAACCATCCGAACGGTGGAGGATGCTTACCAATTGGNNNTCGGTTGCCCAAGATAAATACCAGAAGCCCAAGGATGACTGGAATAAACCTCAGACTCAGACAGAGAGAGGTGGAAGTTCGCAGCAAGGGCGGTATGCTGAGCAAAGACAACATCATACTGAGCAGAGAGGAGGATATGCTGACAATAATAGGTTTCCTCGTACCAGAGGTAGAGGAAGAGGAAGAGGTGGAGTAATTACATGCTTCACATGTGGAAAAAATGGACACAGGTCATTTGAGTGTCCAGAGAAAAAGAAAGAAACTGGAGAGACTCACATCGCCGAGGCACATAGGTGAGATGTTGAGACAGAGTACGCTGAAGGCGGAAGATCGCTAGTGATGTGGAAGGTTCTTTTGACACCAGAAAAGGAGATGGAGAATCCAGCATAGAGGAACAGTCTTTTTAGGACTGCTTGCAATACCAAGGGTTGGGCGTGCAAGGTCATCGTGGACTGTGGAAGCACCGATAATCTCTTTTCAACCGAGATGGTAGAAAAGATGGAGCTGGAGACAACTGATCATCCAAGCCCATACAAAGTTTCATGGCTACAAAAGGGACATCAGGTAAATGTCACTAAACAGTGATTAGTTGACATCAAGATAGGAGGATATAATGATAAAATTTTATGTGATGTTATTCCTATGGATGTCTGTCATTTATTGTTGGGTAGACCATGGCAGTATGATAGAAATGTAATTCATGATGGGAGGATGAATACATATACCCTGGAGAAGAATGGGAGGACTCACATGTTGTGTCCAATTGAATATAAAGAGGTGAAGCTGGAAGTAAGCAACACAGTGCTTCTCATGAGTGGGAAGGAACTTCTTACAGAAGTTAAGAAGAAGGAGGATCCACAATTCTTTGTGGTCAGAAAGCCGAAAATTGTTCTGACTAGCACAAGAGTGGATGATTGGCCATAAGAAGTTCAGGAACTACTGGAAGAGTTCGTTGATATTGTGGTGGACGAATTACCTCGTTTATTGCCACCGATGAGGAGTGTGAGTCATCATATAGACCTCATACCAGGAGCTAGTTTTCCAAACAAAGCCGCGTACATATTGATGCCGCAAGAGAATGAAGAAGTTAAAAGACAGGTCCAGGAGTTGTTGGAAAAAGGTTTGGTCAGGGAAAGCTTGAGTCCACGTGCTGTTCCAATAGTACTTAGTCCGAAGAAAGACGGAGGCTGGAGGATGTGCACTGATTCAAGAGACATTAATAAGATAACTATCAGGTATAGATTCCCATTTCCAAGGATGGATGATCTGATGGATTGCTTAAGTGGGGCAATTTTTTTTTCAAAAATAGATTTGAAGAGTGGATATCATCAAATTCGTATGAGAGAAGGTGATGAATGGAAAACAACATTCAAGACAAACGAAGGTTTGTATGAATGGCTTGTCATGCCGTTTGGCTTGATGAATGCACCAAGTACCTTTATGAGGCTGATGAATGAAATCCTGAAGGAGTTCATTGGGAAATTTGTCATTGTGTGTCTGGATGACATATTGGTTTTCAGCAAGACAAAGGCTGAACATTTGAAGCATTTGCCTATTGTGATGAAGAGATTACAGAAAGAGAAGCTGCTGATAAACATGAAGAAGTCCTCATTCATGAAGACAAAACTCATTTATTTGGAGTTTGTCATATCCGCAAATGAGTTGAGGATGGATCCAGATAAGGTAGAGGTAATCAAGAATTGGCCATCACCGAGGAATGTATTTGAGGTGAGGAGTTTTCATGGTTTGGCTAGTTTCTACTGAAAATTCATCAGGAATTTCAGTGGAATTAGTGCAACAATGATGGATACAGTGAAGAAAAGACATAAATCTTTTCACTGGACGGAAGAGGCTGAGAAGAGTTTCAATTTGCTGAAACGAAAGATTACAAAGCAACCGGTTTTGGTGTTGCTAGATTTTCAAAAGACATTTCAGGTGAAATGTGATGCAAGCGGGTTTGCAATTGGAGCGGTCTTGAGCCAGGAAGATAGGCCGATTGCATATTTAAGCGAGAAGCTGAATGAGGAAAAAGAGAAATACTCCACATATGATAAAGAATTCTATGCCATCATACAGGCATTGAAGAAATGGAGGCACTATTTGATTCTGAAAGAATTTGTTTTATATAGTGATAACCATGCATTACAATTTGTGACTCAACAAGAAAAGTTGAATCAAAGGCATGTTAAATGGGTTGAATACATGAAAAATTTCACTTTTGTGATAAAACATATTTCGGGTACTGCTAACAAAGTTGCTGATGCTTTGAGCAGGAAGTATTTGCTGATGCAGGAATTCAAAGTCCGGATGTTAGGCTTTGATGATATTAAGGACATGTATGAAGATGATTTAGACTTTAAGGAAGCTTATGAAGCAGCTGAGAATCCAGTTCTCAGAGACAGAAGTCATTGGATAGAGTACGTGATCCAGGACGGATTGATGTTCAAAGGCAATCAATTGTGTATTCCAAATTGCTCCATGAGGGAGAACTTGTTGAAAGAGAAGCACAACGGAGGATTAGCAGGACATTTTGGCCATGATAAGACATTTGCAAAGCTGAGCGAGTCATACTTTTGGCCAGGGATGCGGTCAGAAGTCAAAAAGTTTATGGATAGATGCAGGATTTGCCAGCATTCAAAGGGAAGGAAGCAGAATGCGGGTTTTTATCAGCCATTGCCCATACCTGACAAGCCGTGGGATGAAATTAGCATGGATTTCGTATTGGGACTGCCGAGGACACAAAGAGGTGTTGATTCCATCTTTGTGGTAGTTGATAGGTTTTCTAAGATGGCGCATTTCATTCCATTCTAGAAGACCAGCGATGCGACTCACATCACAAATTTGTTTTTCAAGGAGATTGTTTGACTTCATGGATTGCCGAAAAGCATAGTTTCAGACAGGGATACCAAGTTCATAGGGCATTTCTGGAGAACATTATGGAAGAAGATGGGGACTAATTTGATGTTTAGTTCTGCTTATCATCCTCAGACGGATGGACAGACAGAGGTGGTCAACAAAAGTATGGGAGAATTGTTGAGAAGCTTGGTGATGGAGCACCATAGCAGCGGGGATAGCATATTACCGCAAGCAGAGTTTGCTTACAATGACTCAGTAAATCGGAGCACAGGGAAAAGTCCATTTCAGATTGTATATGGAATGCAACCAAGAGGAGTTTCTGAACTGAGGGATTCAGAACAGACTGATACTAGCAGTGCTAGTGCAGGAGAATTCACTGAAGTGATGAAGGAACTTCACAGCCAGGTGAAGGAGCGACTGTTGAAGTCAAGTTAGGAGTACAAGCGCAGAACAGATCAACATCGGAGACAACTTCAGTTCGAGGTTGGTGATCTGGTTCTGGCACATTTGAGGAAGGAAAGGTTCCCGAGAGGAACATACAACAAGCTGAAGATGAAGAAAATTGGGCCATGCAAGGTCTTGAAGAAAATGGGGCAGAATGCTTATGAAATTGAGTTACCAGATGGGATCGGAATTTCTCCGACATTTAATGTTTCGGATTTATATCCATATAAAGATGATGAAGCAGAAGCATAAAGTGATGATCAACCAGAGGTCCAGTGGCAGAAGCAGATTCCAGTTGCAGAGAAGCCACAGATGGAGCAGATACTGAATAAAAGAGTGGGTAAGAAAACCAGGAGGAAAGAATATTTTGAATATTTGGTCAAGTGGAAGGGACACCCAGTTGAAGATGCTAGTTGGGAGACTGAAGCAGAGATACGGAAGCATGGACATACCGTGCAAGAGCTCATGGACAGGATCCCATGCAAATTTTCAAGCAAGGGAGTATGATGCAGGAGCATCCCTCACGACAAGAAAAACCAACGTGGAAGCAGAAGACAGCTGGAAGACGTCCAACGCAAGTTTTTTAATTTTTAAATTTTCCCTTGGAGTTGATGCGCTAAACATAAATGAGATCATTTAATTTAGGCGCCTTGGTAAAAATGTAATCAGACCTCGAGCCATACGCTCTCGTCTGAGATAGACAGAGGCATTTATAGTGGTAGATGTAGGTAGATAGAATTGAATTCTTAGATTAGACAGTTTTAGAGTCCAGGAGGGAAACCGGATATAAACACCCTCATTTGTATCATTGTAACATAGTAATAGTTCAGGAGTAAGAAGAATCTAGAGCATAGGAGAATAACAGAGAGTTGTAGAAGAACACCCATGTACAGATCTTGAATTAATAGAAGAAGTTGATTCAGATTCATGGTTGTTGTGTTACTCTCTGTGTATGTGTGTTGAATGCTCTACTTATGAGAATTTCGCCCTGTTGTGCATTTGTTATCATGCCGTGTGTGTGATTTCATGTGTCGAGATTGAATTCCTTGAGCATCTTCAGATAATGGAAGAAGGTACCATGAGTTGGATGCTAAGTTATTTTGAATCTATTGTAGCATTCAAAGAACTGTGACAACAATAAATGAAGTTTTTGAAGCATAAAGAGAATGTTGGGTACATTCTAAAAGTGTTGAGTGCATTCCCAAAGTAGATTGGGATGCCAAGTAAAAAGGATTCAAGTAGGGAAGTGATTCTCATAATGGAAATTCGTAACATCCATGAAGAACAAAATGATTTTATGCTTGTTATGGTATGCAAAAGAGAGGAATATTGAAAAGAACCATATCAAGTGGAAAGGATCTATGGGTGTTATTCTGGGGAACTGGAAGTACCACTGGCGTTATGATGACTAGTAAAGATAATGTTGATTTCTTTCAATTAGTCTCTATGCAGCTAGAAAAGAAGACATAAGAGTTAAGGAAAGAGACCCAAATGGGTTAAGGAAAGAGAAGAGAATAGTGCAAGTAACCATAAGAGTTGAAGTGTTTGGACAAGACAAGTTGAATCAACTTGGTTCAGTAAAGTAATTGGATGTTAAATATTTCAGCAAGATAAAGTTGGGTCAAGTGGATCCATGAAATAGATAAATGTTGAAGATTAAATAACAACATAATGTATGGCTGGAAATACAAAAATTCTTGATGAGTGGTTAGGTTCAAAAATGCTCATGAAAGAAAGAATTTGTGCTCAATGGTTATAGAAAGAGCGCAAAAGGGTATAGGAAAATTCAGTGAGAGTCAAGGACAACCAAGAATAATAAAGAGAGTTGGAAATAAAGAAAGAGGTTGATGCAAGTGTTGTAGCAACAATCGTGATTTGGCCTGTTGGATAGCCATACATAGCACATGAAGTCAAAATGAATATGCATTAGGAGTATGTTAAGGATGCATTCTTAGTCCATGTAGATATGCATTAATGCATGTGAAAATGTTTGGGAATGCATATAACATGTTATATATATGGAATAAATATGTTATGATAGCTGAAAGATTGCTAATCATGACTGTTGTGCCCAGGAAAAAGGGGAACTCATTGCACAACTGAAAGTGTTGTTGATGATGTTATTGTTGATAGCCATCCATAGGAGGACAATGAGGAGGGCTAATTGTTGGACATTAGGCTAGTAAGAGAAACATGTAAGTTTCTACAAGTTCCCCGTCAATAAGGTAGCATCAAATGCATAAAAAAATAGTTGTGTAGGTATGAATTTGATGTACCTATGTTACATGAATGATGAAGGGAATTTAGGTAATAATTACCTCAATCATATTTTAACTTTTGAAGTGATAATATTGTGTATTTGAATGCATTTAAAAGAATGATATACCACTTGGTATGGTAAAGGCTGGAGGCTTGAGATACTTGTGAAAGTTATTTAGCTTTTGAATGCATACATATGACATAACAATATGTCATGATCTGTTGGTTATGAGTTAGTAACCAAAGAAAATAAAGGGGTATGACCCTGTTATAGAAGTGAATGCCAATAGATCTAACCATGTGTGAGACCATGACATGGTTGGATATTGAAAGGCTATAGTGCCACACAAGTATCCAAAAAGATTCCTACTATAATTAATGTTTGGACTGCAACCTTTTTTCCAACATAGAAGAGCATCACATAATTTTATTCGTGGTGTAGTGTTTGGGATGAAAAGGAAGACATCCAAATGGTTGAACAAGTAAGAGGACGTGTATGGATGATGTGTCGAGGCATTGGCTAGACCTTTCCATCCACAATGGTGGGATGCATGAATTGGATAAAATTATATTCTGAAAGCAATGCAAGGGTGCATTGAATAGTATGTAGGAATAGACCATGAAAGTGTGAAAGTGGTAGTTTACACACATGCATGCTATGATAAAATTGTTTATGCTTGAAGACTTTTATAGAATGAATTTTGGTGAATGCATGTGTCATCACACTAAATTGTCTAAATTCCCTTGGGTTTTTAGTTTGTCTTTATCCCCTTTTAAGCCTTAGTTTTTAAATTTTTTAAGTTTCATCCCTTTAAAGTGTTAGAATATAGAAGATGGTGTGCTCATTTTACCATTGACGATACCTTCGTCATCCAACCATAGGCCGAAGCCACCCTCCGAGCACCTTAACCTTGACTGAGAATTACTCTGAAAGCAAACCCTAGGCTAGATAGCCAAACAAGGTGTAGCACATCTTCTACCAAGGATAACACACCAACAATAGCTGACCAGATAGTCCAAAACCTAGCCAAGAGATAGTCCAAGATCATACTGAAAACTAGTTGCTGCTGCGGCTGCACCTGTAGTCCTCTTCCACATGTGTGCACCAGACTGGGAACTGCAGTGCGCACCAAAATGGGAACTGCAATTCTGATATGCTATCAAATGAGAATTGGCGCCCTATATTTATAATGGTTCTACCAGTTTTGTTGGGGCCAAATTCTCCTTCTGGATATGTGTCTGTTCAGTATATTATTATTATTTCTGGCCAGCTTCTTCTCTTGGAGGCTAATAACCTAATATAAATTATCTTCTTGAGCCGACAAGACTTCTAGGGTTATTAGCCAACTCATTAGAGTTTTCTCTTGCTTTCCGGAGTCTTCTATTCTCGTCAGGTTCACACGTGGAGGTA
>SNQJ01S0108330.1:0-11752 GCA_010110895.2 Picea sitchensis
TGTGGACCTGCACACCTGCTACACTTGTCATCAATGAATTACTTCATATCTTGTTGAATTCCAAGGTCACCATCCCACTTAGGAAAAATCACTATCCTAAGTTGTTTTTAAAAAGAACTTCTTTCATCTTGTTGAGAAAGTAGAGATATTGTAATATGGCATTGCCATATTACAATGCAATATGGCATTACCATATTACAATGTAATATTGAAATCCCATATTACATTGTAATATGGTATACCATATTACAATGTAATATGGTAATACCATATTACATTGTAATATGGCTTTACCATATTACAATGTAATATGGTAATGCCATATTACAATGTAATATGGTAATACCATATCTCGTGTTATTTTTTTTTTAAACTTAAATAAATCGTCGCAATATCGACGATAGTTTGTCGAAAGCCAATTTTTATTTTGAACAACCGTGGCAATAGGGACGAACGTTCGTCACAATTTTCCACAGTTTTTCATCACACATACAACATCTATGTCATAAGTTTGGTTTTGACATAAATTTTTGTCGCTATTGCCATGAATTTTCGTCGCCACTTGCACGGTTTTTCGTCCCATGTACAACATCTGCATCATAAGTTTTTGTATTGGCATAAACTTTCGTTGCATTTGCGACAAAGTTGCATCGTAATTACCACGGTTGTGCCTTGTAATTGCAATGATGTTTCGTCATAATTTCGATGATTCGTTGGGTTAACCCATTTTGATGGTGATGACACATGGAGAGCTAATTCTGTCGATGTTTCCATGAACAATTGGATCGTGGATATAGCGAAAAAATTAAAGAGATGAAAAAAAGTCTTGACTTTTGTGGAAATTGTGATGGATAAGTGTGGCAATATCAATGAAAAATCATCGCAAATTTGGTCATTTGTACTAGCGATAGCTTTCCTAGGTATCTTTTTCCCTGGTGGAGCCATAGTCTCAACTCAGGGGTTACCTACTATTGAGAGTTCTAGAATATCAATGTCTATGGATAGAAGGAACATTTGAGGTCTACAATCAGTTGGTGATTTCATAAAAATATAAGTTTTTTGTTATGTGTTTATTTTGTTAGTATTATGTGAATTCATATATATGATTAATTTATGTTGTTGTGCATGAGTATATTGTGGTGTAAATTGTTCATTGTATGGAACATTTTTGTTAGTCCTGCATATTGTTTCATATGAAGGGCATAAGGTCATATTTCCGTTGGTATCGAAGTGTATTATAAAGGTTATATGAGTATTGAGGAAGGTTGTAATTAATTAATTAATGGTATTAGAGTATTAAGGAGAAAGTAAAAATAAATTTTAAATTTTGTATTTGAGATCAGTTGTGTTGTTTTTAGTGACATTATCAAAATAAATTTTTTATTGGTTTCTATTTTCTCACAATTTGTTTATATTCAAATACACTCACAATTGCCCATACATTGTATCCTTTTAACAACATCAATATCTTAAACTTTCAATTTATATAATTCAACCCATCTAACTTGTTTAATTAAAATACTTAGGAATGCATTAGTTTTTATATGAATAAGTAAAAAAAAAAGTAAGATGAATTTATCTCCACAAATTTTTTCTCTTACAAGCAGATCATTCAACATAATGAATACATAGATAGTAGTGGATATTCTAAACAACATGAACCTCCTCACATTAATCAACAACTCTACCACTCCATGCTATCTTTTATCAGCCCATGAATATTTTGTACTCTTTTCACATAGCACCTCTTCTTCACAACCTCTCACACCAAGGTCTAATATGAAAATATAAATTAAATGCACACAACAAATAGAACAATATGTAGAAAGAACTTATTCTCTATTTCATCTATATATATCTATATATAGATATATATACTCTTTTTAAATATCTATAGATATGTTAAAAACTGGATTTGGATTGAAAACATAGCTATCTCATTGAGCATTCTTACTTATAGACTTTATCAATTATATGCCTACACTCTATTCATACTGCCAAGACTGTCAATTCTAAAATCTATTTACAACACATTAATAATATGCCAACAATTACATTTTGTCATTTATTTCTAGTAGATTTTGTTATTTTTTTCTAATATCTATGAGAATATAAGAGTTAGAAACCCTTTGCATGTTGTTAGAAATGTATAATACATACAAAAGTGCACATAGACAAAGAGGTTCCTAGACTGAGTGAAATATATGGTTGATAGTTTTGTAATATAAGAGTGCACCATAAAGAAAACAAATACATTACTTATAAGTGTCCCAATAGTGGATATAATGATGAAGTTTGTGCAACCTGACTATCTCAAGCATAGTTTGAAATTTTTGAATTGTGTTATTATATTTATTACTTGATGTGAGGAGGGGAAATAGAATTGGAACTTCAAAATACTACATTTCCAGATCTTAGATGACTATACAAAAACATTATATAGATAACATGGATAGTATAAATCACTACATTTTCATTCCAATATTGAGCCTCATTAAAAATTAATTGCAACCATGATGTTATTTTTTTTTTTGATAGCATGTTTGTTACCTGTAGGAATAGCCTATGGTTTAAGAAACCTCAACTCTGGCTAGATTGTTTTAGGTGTATCTTCTCAACTACCGCCACATTCAAACCTTGAACGCATTATAGAATGAAACCCTCAAAATCCAATCACGCTAGAGGGATTTGACCAACCACGGTGTCAGATTGTATTATTTCTATTCTCCAATATTTCTTCTCCTTCCACTATTTAGAAAGACTGTCTAATTAATTTCAGCCATGCTAGTTAATTTTGTATTGTTGAATCTTCAATAATCCACCCCTCCCCTATTCCAAAAGAGCTTTCTCATCTTAGGTTTCACCAAATTTCAATAAATAATATGACGTTCTCTATTAAAAGTTTGATTTAGTTACTGTAATTTTACTAGAAAGATCTACTACCAGACACAGATCCATCAACTGGAATCTTAATCACACACCTTGATTAAACTATTAACAACTTGCATAACTACTTCAATTCTATTTGACCATCATTTTTTTTTTCTTTCCCCTCAATGAGCTGTAATTTCTAGTAGGCCATTGAAGTTTGATATGTTTATAACCCTATTGGATGACCAGATTTATGAAGAGAATTATTTGAGCAATAATAGTAGAGCTTATAGACACAGATTCATATTTACCATGACCATTTATTATCAGCATGAAGCATGTGAGCTTATCAAAATTAATTGTTTACAGTAAGAACGTTGCATATTTTTCAAAAAATCAAAGAAAATCATTAGTAAATTCCATGAAAAATATAATTTTTGTTGAATAATAGCAATTATTAAAGTGAAGAAAATAGTATGTTTCTAATTGCATGTGCTAGAAACAAGTTCAAACCATATAAGTTTTTAAGAATGAAAGCACCAATCAGTTTCCAGTGACTAGAATATTATGCCAATGAATTTTTTATACTATATAATAAACATTTGAACACTTTTTCTAGTTTAACTGTAAACCACTATAAAATATAAAGCCATGCAAGTTGATTTTACATTTGTTTTTTTGGACATGATAATGTGTTGGAGTAGGCATGTTTGGGAGAGCAATGCAAAAAAGAGGCAAATTAGACCAAGAAGGAGAGTGTTCCATATTTTGAGGAAAAGAATCACGCATGACAGAATTTGTGGAAATTGAGTGCGGAGGTGAACAAACCTAGACATGTTAGGGTAAGGGTTTTTGGGGAGTCATATTTTAAGGGTTTAACCCATGTTTGTAATATAAATAGGGGGTATGATGTAGATTAGAGGAGCATGATTAAAAGTTTGTATATCCTTTTGTGTAAAATATTTGAGTGACTTTCTGAGTACCTGGAGAATCATTTTGGATTTGAAGTTTGTTTTGAGAGATGTGGAGGTCGAATGAAGTTGATGCAACTAAGGTTCAGGTCACAAGTTGTGGAGCTTGGCATGATCCTAGTCTACCTCACTACTCTCTTTTATGATGTAATGCACATAATGTATTTTGATGAATAAGAAAAGAAGTATAATATCTTTCTGGATGTAGCCCTAGCAGGGGCTTAACCATGGTAAAACTCTGTGTTGTAATGTGTCTGAATGTTTTACTATTTCTGCAATTATGATTGAATTATTAGATATATGAAAGAATGGGTTTATGTAATATTCCATACATAAAATAGTATGCAGAACATAAATAATCATCTATAAATGGACGATAAATAATGATATAACCAAAACAACGCCATAGTAATACCAAAATAACACCAAAATAACACCAGAAAGAGCACTTTGATTACTGAGAGGAATGTTCACTTGCATCTTCGAGGGGGAAACCTCCAACAGATCAGAGATCTATTACAATAATATCCAAGACAAAACTTCTCATACCCTCTATTCCTATTTATACTAAATATATCTATCCAAAAGAAAAATCTAGTGGAAGATCCTTCTAGAACTGGGAGCTTCAATTAGGGATTCTTACATTTGACTTATTCCTCCTTATTGCTAGGACTTATTAATATTGACCTTTATTACATGGAAATATATTATTCTACCCACTTGAGGGGTTAGGTAGGCTAGGTCCCTAACATTCCCCCCCCTTTAGAATCATCCTTGTCCTCAAGGCTCGAGATGAGGAAATTGCTACATAATTTTAGTGGGCTCCCAGGTGACATCTATTGGAGTTGTATTTTTCCACTGAGATAACAATTATGCAATGGTACGTTGATGAAGACGATGCTCTCACTGGTCCAAAACTGCTTGTGGCTGCAACCACATGGATCCTTCTTCATCCAACTTGGGAAGGCTCGTTTGAGTTTGGCACTTAGTTCCTATCACCTTGTTTAAGCAAGAGACATGAAAAACAAGATGGAGCTTGGAATTATTGGGTAGAGCTAACTGATATGACACTTGTCCAACGGGATTAAGAAATGTATAAGGACCATAAAATTTGGGTTCCCATTTCTGAGAATGTTCGAAATTGAGTGAATTTTTCTTATAAGGTTGCAGTCGAAGAAATACCTGGTCTCCAACATATTGTCGTTTTGAGCAACCTTGATCGGATTGTTTCTTCATGCGATTCTGAGCCATGAACAAATTCTCTTTGAGGACACAAAGAATAGCCTCATGGACTTTAAGTGTGTGGTCAACCGCCTGGACCTTGAATACACCTGACATGTAAGAGAGAACTGAAGGTGGATTTTGGCCATGCACTGCTTCAAAATAAGTCAAGCGAGTAGTTGTATGGTAAAAAGTGTTGTACCACGATTTAGATAATGGTAACCATTGATCCCATTGATTTTTCCTTTAAGAGGAATAACACCTCAAATAAGTCTCCAAACATTTATTGACGAATTCAGTTTGACCATCAGTTTGGGGATGATAGGCGGTGCTGAGATGCAATTGGGTTCCCTAGAGTCTAAATCGTTCTTCCCAAAAAAATTTGGTGAATGTTTGAACTTGATAAAAAACAATAGAATAGGGCATTCCATGAATCTTGAAGATATGATCCATGAAAAGTTGAGCGGAAATTGATGCAATAAATGGATGTTGAAGAGAACAAAAATGAGCATACATGGAAAGATGATCCACAACCACCATGATGACTGAATTATTTCTCTATTTAAGTAATTCCATAATAAAATACATAGGTATGTCCCTCCAAATAGCGTGGGGAATCATAAGTGGTTGGAGTGTGCCAGGAGGTTTGATGGTTTCATCCTTGTTGCGTTGATAAACATCACATTCTACTACAAAAGTGTGAACTTGATTTTTCATACCATCCCAGAAAAAAGAACGTTTGACTCAGTCATAAGTTTTGGTAAACCCTAAATGCCCATCTGTGTGAGTACCATGAAGCTCAGAAAGTAATGTGGATTTAAGTTTTGACTGTTTACTTAAATACAAATGGACTTTGTAGCGAAGTTCATCATTGTGCCAATAGTACCCTGGGGAAATTGGAGATTTGGATTTCAATTGTTGGATCATATGCGATATTTTAGGATCATGTAGCCATTATTGGCACATAGCTTGGAGCCAATCTGGTACAATGAGGGAGAGGGAAAAAATGGACCCTGCATCTTCATATTTTTGGGAAAGAGCATCAGAAACCAGATTTTATTTTCCTTTATTGTAAATGATCTCATAATCATAACCAAAGAGCTTAGTTACCCATTTTTTTTTCTCTAGGGAGGTAGGTCATCGCCCCAAAAAATACTTGAGGCTTTGATGATTTGTCTTAATTTGGAAGCATTTCCCCATGAGATAAGGGTGCCAAAGATCCACTTCATGCAGAATAGTCAACATTTCCTTTTCATAGATTGATTGGCCCAAATGATTTTAGATAGTTGTTTTCTAGTAAAGGACAAAGGTCTACCTTATTTCATAATGACAGCTCCAATTCCTCTGCCTGAGGCATCACATTCGAGGACAAAGGTTTTTGTGAAATCAGGAGGGGCCAAGATCAAAGTAGTACACATAGATTCCTTCAAATCTTGAAAATATTGATCCACTCTGAGAGTCCAAGTGAAAGAATTATTTTTAAGGAGATTAGTGAGAGGGGTCACAATATTCCCATAATTCTGAACAAACTTGCGATAATATCCAGTTAAACCCAAAAAATAACGTAAAATTTTGATAGTCTTGGGGCGAGTCTAATCGTGCATTGCTTCAATATTTTTAGGATCCACTGGGACACCATCCTTTCCAACAATATGACCCAAGTACTATACTTCTGAGTCTCCAAAGGAACATTTAGAGTTTTTGAGGAAACATTGGTGTTGTGAGAGTAGATGGAGAATTTTATCCACATGGGAAATATGAGATTGCCAAGTTTTTCTATAGATGAGAATATCATCAAAGAAAACTAAGAAAAAATGACAGAGAAAAGGACAGAAGACATGATAAAATTGTGGGTGCTAACATTGTCAACAAGGACGATAACCTTCCTACGATTAATGTAGCCAATGATATTGATTGTTTGTGGGGCCGATAAGACAATGAGGGAATGCAAGAAAATAAGTGGGTCAACTTCAGGTGGGTCAACAGGCTCTTGGGTGGCATTGGGAAGGGAGGGTTCTTCAACAAGGGGAACTGTCACATCATCTTCAAGAACATCTTCGGAAATGGTCATAAATAGTTTTTGTTCCTTACACTTGTTCCCTAGAAAATATTTTTCATCACATTTATAAAAAATACCCTTCAGTTGGCGTTCAACCATTTCATCCCTAATGAGTTTCTAGACCTTGAGAGGATTGACAGGGGGGTTAGGATTAGTGGTTTTAGGGTGAGGAACATAGGGGTTTTTCTTTCTGGGAATTTTTTTTTGTTGAACCTCTTTAACATGTTGAGTAGCTTCCAACCAAGTTGGAGGGTGCGCCATGAGAACCTGGGATCGGATTTCATCCTTAATACCATTGATAAACGATTCACAGAAGAACACATCTGACATGCCCTCTGTTTGAAAGGACAAATTCTCAAAAGAGGTGATGAAGTATTCCAGTGTGCCTGACTATTTCAACTTGGTCAAACGACCGAGATAGTGGGTATCAATATCAAAGAAGGAATAGATCTCAACAACAAAATGGGTCCAAGAAATATACCCTTGACATGAATTTTTTCTCCATTGCCACCATTTCCGGCGTTCATGATCTATATAGAGGAAAACATAGAGAATTTTGGAAAACTCGTCAGTAATACCATGCAGAGAAAAATAATTCTCCATTTGAGTGACCCAACTTGTAGGATCCGAGCCATCAAATTTATTGACCTCTATGCGGTGAATATGGGGTTCACAGTGAAAGGAGTTGGAGTGAAAATGTAGAGACTGAGAGGAATCAACAACATCGATATGGTCTGATGAGGAAGGACCTGTAGGGAGGTTCAACAATTGATTGACAACAGATTGGAGGGAGGTCAATTGGGTTGTGAGGATGGCTTCCATGTTGTTAAATTTGCGCTCTAGTGTGTCAATGCGAGAATGGGTAGAATCCATCTGATATATGAGATGTTCAATGGAGACATGGGCTTGATTGATGGAATTTTGGAGTTCTTGGTTGCGAGTGGTGGCCATTTGGAGAGGAGAAGTGCGGGTAAGGAAAAAACTGTGGGTGGGACAACAAAAAATGGACTTAGAAGTGATAGGTACTACGACAATAAGTGCTTGAAGGGAAATATAATGGAATAGGAAGCAAAATAGGGAAACTGGGAAGGGGTCGGGTCCACTGAAATAAAAAGGATTAAAAATGAAGGGTATGACTATGATCAAGGATAAAAGGGGAATACATTGGAATAGGTCCCAAATAAGTGTTCCTACGGGACCACTATACTCGTTTTTTTTTTTTACTTTTGTGGAGTTATACTCCAGCATGAAGAATACTAAAGTGACGAAATGCCCAAATGCTTAACAGAAATAAATGTATAGTAATTTTGCAACGAGAATGAAGAACACACTGTAGCATGACAATAGATCTTGTTGGTTCTATTTTTGTTTCCTTCTTAAGGGTTAGGGTAGTCAAGGGTTCTACAGACAAGGGTTTTCTCTATGTTATAGCTCTCTGATATACAAGTGGGGTCCAACAATAGTACTTGACCCAATATCTCAGGGCACCAACTAAGGAGGCTTGATCATACCCTTAGCCATACTACCCAACTACCCAGGTACTAGAGAGTATCTTCCCAAGTGTTTTTCTTGGTGGCACTATAACAGTCAGGTCGCTGATCAGTTTATCTATGGAGGGCTTTAGGAGATCTAGGCCGATCCATATATAGGTGTTTTCTAATGCGCTACCACTCGAAGGGATATCAACAGGGTTCACAAGGGTGGCCAACATATGTGCGCTTAAGTACCACTTGTATTTCTTGTGTGTATGAATCCTCGAATACATGTTTATGAGCATAACGACAGATCTTTGTAGCTTAAAGATGGTGGAATACGTCTCTACCCTGAAAAAAAATTAACCCACAATTTTCTACGAAGGAAGGTGCTCTGATACTAGTTGTAATATTCCAGATATAAAATAGTATGCATAACAGAAATAATCAGCTAGAAATGGAAGATAAACAATGATATAAACATAACAACACCATGATAATACCAAAATAATACCAGAATAACACCATAATGAGAAATTTGATTATTGAGAGAAATGTTCACTTGCCTCTTCGAGGGGGGAAACCTCCAATAGAAAATAGATCTATTACAATAATATCCAAGATAAAACTTCTCATACCCTCTATTCCTATTTATACTAAATCTATATATCCAAAAGAACAATCTAGAGGAATATCCTTCTAGAGGTGGAAGCTTCTATTGGGTCTTCTTACATTTGGATTATTCCTCCTTATTGCGAGGCCTTATTAATATTGAACTTTGTTACATGGAAATATATTATTCCACCCACTTGAGGGGTTAGGTCCCTAACAATTTAATTAAAATGCGCACTAGAAAAAATATGCAGAATGAATGCTATGAATGAATGGATGAATGGATATAATGAATATTATAATAGAATGCATGGTTAATTATAAATAGAAATAAGAAGAACAACCCAAATCCCTTCCATGATTGTAGACACCTGCATCTTGTAGTAACCCATAAACCATATTGGGTGAGACTATGTTGTGCACTATGTGCACTGTGTAGCCTTTTGGTTTACTAGAAGGGTCGATGGTGATAATGGTTTTGTTGGAGAACTAAGTTAAAACTCGGGTCAACCCATAAGTCAAACAAGTGGGCCTATATCTGACTATAACTCAAAAGGAGCGCCAAGAAGGGGTTTGGTGAAGAATATGCAGTGGTAGAAAGGGATGTTTAGGCCATGGAATCCTATGAAAAAAGAGATTGAAATATAGTTGGAGACAAAGAAGTTGGAGTTCACACAAAAAGATAATAAGGGTTCCAGGTATACACCACTCCAATACCTCCAGAGGTATGTACTTATTGATTTGCATGAAGCATAATTTTGTTATTTTCTAGAGTTATTACAGGAGTGGATATTAAGGTTGTAAGATATCCATTCGACTAATCGGATTAACCAAGTGGTGTGGACTGCTGAAAATATCATGCGGTTGGAAAGGGTTAATAAAAAATTCACTTGCATAGTGGATTTTTTGTTAGACAACATTAATGCGGGGTTTAAAACTGAAGTTACAATAGATACAATGAAGTCATATACTGCTGCAGAGAAAGATTTCTCGAAGGGACCTAATGGGAGGTACATTAGGTCTCTGTACACATTGATCAAGATATTATTACATGATAAATACATTATGACTATGGAATCAGACAAATAAATCACTCTGCGTGCATGGGGTAGTTGGGGGAAGCACTAAGGTAAATCTGAGAAATGGAGAAGGATCTAGAGAGTTTCCAAAATAAGGAGGCAATGGACATCATCATGATGGATGATGAACAGACCAGGGAAATCATAAGGAATGCATGTTTGATGTGCAGTGGATGACCCTACCAATATATGATGAATATTAAGAAGAGGGATGTAGCAGAGAGATAGGGCTTGGAAAATGATGAGGAAGAGGTGGAGGATCTCTGGGCCATGGGGCATATTGAGGATGTCTTACGTGCCACATATGAGAGGAAAACTAGAGGTCATGGGTTTGGCACAGAAGAAGGCTCTCCATTCCAGATTTGAATTAGTGTGGAACCCACAACCCCATGTGTGACTAACACAACTGAAGAAGAAAAAGAAGTTAACCATTAAGTGATTAGTGGTAGACTATGTTTTTTCAAGACATGGATCTAGTAGAGAAGTGAAAGTTCAACAAGTAGCAGTAAAGTATATACACCGCACAGAGGTGGTAGTTCAAAAAATTTCACAATGGAAGGACACGATCCAACTATCGGGTTACCAGAGTTTTGAGGGGATGGGTCAGATGACCCAAAAAATAATGTGTTCATGTGTGAGAAGATATGGGAAACAAAGTAGATTACACACAAAGATACAAAGGTTGTGTAGTTGCAAATCACTTTAAGAGACCGCACATCAGAATGGTACATGGGTCTCTCAATAAATAATCCAACAAGAACATATACAACAATAGTAGATGTGAAGAGGAAATTAATAAATGAATTTTAGAAACCTAGTTTAGAAGACCAGTTTATGAATGAAATGATAGAGATCAAGCAGAAACCCGGAGAATCGATCTGGGAAGTGGACCAGAAATTCAAGAGGTTAAAATGTAAGTTAAAATACACTATTACTGATACACACCATAGGCATTTGTTTGTTAATCGTTTGTTTCCACACTTGAAGTATCCTTTGAGAGAGAAAAAATTCCAAAGCTAGGTTGAGGCTCTGCAACTATCCTTACAACTAGAGGAAAACTAGTACAAACATACAGATCCAGTTGTGGAAGAAATGAAGCAATATATGAAGAACTTAACATTCTAAATGAATCAGAACAAAGGAAAGGAGAAAAGAGAAGATGTATGGTGTACAATGTGTAGAACATAAGGCCATCACAAGAATGAGTGTCCATTATTTTCGCAGTATATTGGAGTTGGTATTCCAAACCCTTTAGCTTTAGGAGGACCATCATGCAAGATTTGGAAACACATGGACATGATCCTTATCATTGCTTGATGATGCATAAATATCAAACAATACCAAACTGTTAATATTATGGTAGCTACGAGAGGTATTTAATCCCACGTGTGAACCTGACGCGAATAAAAGACTCCAGGAAGCAAGAAAAACCCTAATGAATTGGCTAATAACCCTAGAAGCCTTGTC